>JAOXNR010053584.1:0-13971 GCA_028571225.1 Parsonsia alboflavescens | reverse complement strand
TGTACATAACATAGCATACATGATAGATCCAATGGTAGATGCATATGGAATCTTACTCATGCATTGTCTTTCTTCCTTTGTTGTCGGACACTGTCCTTTTGAAAGATTTATGCCATGTGTCATAGGCAAGAATCCTTTCTTAGACTCTTGCATGCTAAACTTCTTTAGCACCTTGTCTATGTATGTACTTTGACTTAGGCTAATCAATTTTCTGGATCTATCTCTATAGATCCTTTTACCCAGTACAAAATTTGCTTTACCCAAGTGTTTCATGGAAAAACAACGCCCTAGCAAAGTCTTTACAAACTGTAAGATGAGGATGCCAATTCCAATAATAAGTATGTTATCCACAGATAATACCAGGAATACCACAATACTCCCACTGAACATCCTATAGACACAAGGTTCATCTTCATTTTTTATGAAGCCTAGATCCTTATATGAAGTACAAAATTTGCTTCGCCCAAGTCTTTCATGGAAAAACAACGCCCTAGCAAAGTCTTTACAAACTGTAATATGAGGATGCCAATTCCAATAATAAGTATGTCATCCACATATAATACCAAGAATACGACAATACTCCAACTGAACATCTTATAGACACAAGGTTCATCTTCATTTTTAATGAAGCTAAATTCCTTGACTGCATCATCAAAACGACGATTCCAACTACAAGATGCATGCTTTAATCCATAAATGGATCATTGTAGCTTGCATATCTTTCCAGCATTATCTGGATCGACAAAACCATCAGGTTGTGTCATATACATATCCTCGAGAAGCTTTCCACTCTGAAAAGTAGTTTTGACGTCCATTTACCAGATTTCATAATCATGATATGCTGTTATAGCAAGTAAGATCCTGATGTATTTGATTATAGCTACAGGTGAAAAGGTTTCATCATAGTCAATTCCATGAACTTGTTTGAAACCCATGGTGATTAATCGCCCCTTCTATGTATGAACTTTACCATCCATGTTGGTTTTCTTCCTGAAAACCCATTTGCACCCGATGGGTTTTACCCCCTCAGGTGGATTACCCAAACTTCAAACTTGGTTTGTATACATGGATTCCATTTCAGATCTCATGGCTTGAAGCCATTTCTCAGAGTCTGGGCCCATCATAGCTTCTTGGTAGGTAGTAGGCTCATCTTGATCTATGAGCAACACATCACCAAACCCATATCTCTATAGCTGACAATGTGTCCAAAGTGACCTACACGGAGCTTGTGTCTCTTGAGCAAGTCCTTGATCAACCATAGGTTGTGTCTCTTTGTAGTTCTTGAACTTCTTCAAGTTCTACTTTTCTCCCGCTTGCTCTTTTAGAGACAAACTCTCTTTCTAATGAGATACCTGTACGAGCTATAAACACCTTTTGCTCAATGGGGTTATAAAAGTAATACCCTTTAGTTAATTTAGGATAACCTACAAAGAGACACTTGTCAAATTTAGGCTCAAGTTTATCAGAAACTTGACGTTTCACGAAAACTTCATAGCCCCAAATCTTCATAAAAGACATTTTGGGACGTTTCCCAGTCCATAAATCATATGGTATCTTTTGAATTGATTTAGATTTAACACGATTCAGTGTAAATGCAGCTGTTTCTAAAGCATGTCCCCAAAAAGAAATTGGAAGGTCTGCATAACTCATCATTGATCGAACCATATCTAATAAAGTTTGATTTCTCTTTTCAGATACAGCATTCCATTATGGTGTGGCTAGAGGAGTGAGCTATTGAACTATTCTATACTCGTTTAGATAGTCGTGAAATTCTTAGCTTAAGTATTCACCACCTCAATCTGAATGAAGTATTTTAATACTTTTGCCTAGTTAGTTTTGTACTTCATTCTTGAATTCCTTGTACTTTACAAAAGATTCTGATTTGTGTTTCATAAGATAGATTTAGCCATATCTACTGAAATCATCAGTAAATGTAATGAAGTATCTAAACCCACCTCTAGCTTGAGTGCTTAATGGACCACACATATCGGAATGTATAAGGCCCAATAATTCAGTTGCCCTTTCATTGTGTCCTATGAAAGGGGCTTTTGTCATCTTGCCCAATAAACAAGATTCACAATTTTCATTTAATTCAAAATCAAAGGTGTCCAAATATCCATCTTTATGGAGTTTGGAAAGACAATTTTCATTTATATGGCCTAAGGGACACTGCCAGAGATATGTTGGATTAATATCTTTTGATTTAATCCTTTTAGTATTTATGTTATAAAGAGGTGTGCCAAGATTTAGGATATAAAGGCCATTAAACAATTGTGCACCTCCATAGAAAATTTCATTTTAAAAAATGGAGCAACAGTTTTCCTTTATTATAAATGAAGAACCAATCCTGTCCAAACAAGAAATAGAAATAATGTTTTTAGTAACAGAAGGCACAAAATAGCAATTATCTAATTCTAAAACAAGCCCAATGGGCGAAGTCAAAATATAAGTTCCTACAGCTAATGCAGCAACCCTTGCTCCATTTCCAACTTGTAGGTTAACTTCTCTTTTTCCAACGATCTACTCCTTTTGAGATCCTACACATTCACACAAATGTGAGATCCACATCCAGTATCTAATACCCATGATGTAGAAGTAGATAAATTGACTTCTATAACAAAAATACCTGGAGTAGAAGACTCATTAACCTTCGCACTTGCCTTCTTCTTCTTTACTTCTTCCAAGTAAAGCTTGCAATTTCTTTTCTAGTATCCTGGCTGATGGCAATGGAAACAGTTTCCTTCCTTAGCCAGCCCTCCTTTTGGCTTTAATGCAACGAAGTTGGGCTTGGACATTCCAACAGGCTTCTTGTCATTTTTCTTGCCTTTACCTAGTCCCTTGCCCTTACCCTTGAATTTCCTAACCATTAGGAGACTTCTTAATATTTGACTCAACAATTCTTAACATGCTAAGCAACGGAGGCAGAGTTTTGTCAATCTCCTTCATGTTGTAGTTCACAACTACTTGGTTATAACTCTCAGGCAACGACTGCAGTATAACATCAATGGCAAACTTTTGACCTTGAAGAAAACCCAATCTCTCTAGGTTCTCAATATACCCAATCATTTTGAGGACATGAGAACCAACTGGAGAACCCTCTGCCATTCTACATTGAAATAAAGCCTTGGATACATCAAACCATTCTTGCCTAGCCTGCTCTTGATAAAGCTGTTTCAGGTGCTCTATCAAACCATAAGCATCCATTTCCACTTGTTGCTTCTAAAGTTTAGAGTTCATAGAGGCAAGCATGAGGCAACCGACGTCAATAGCATCATCTTGATGCTTCTTGTGAGCATTTTTTTCAACCTTTGTGGCTGTGGAGGGAGGTTCTTCAGGAACAGGACCCTTAAGGACATATGTCTTCTTTTCTTGTTTGAGGACTATCCTCACATTCCTGTACCAATCCAGGAAGTTCGTCCCATTCAGTTTGTCCTTCTCAAGGACCGATCGCAATGACAGTGTATTATTGATTGTGTTAGGTGCCATGGTAATCTACAATAAAATATGCAAAATATAAGTATCATGATATGATCATTTAATTTAAAAACATAATTGATAGTCCCACTTTTTTTCTTCAAATTAATTACCCTCATTACTAATTTGAAACGTTACACATTTAACTTTCTAGTGGACCAAGATCCATATTTCACCTTACCTGTGGTAGCTTTGGCTATCCCTCGAGACTTAGTTATTTAGGAAAGCAACACCTTGCTAATTGCATCCCTATGCAACTCTTAGTTTAAACATGAACAACTATTGTTCTTAATGCCTTTAGATTACCCAAATCTAATTGAGGGAACCTAGTTAAGTCTACCTATTTTAAGACCTTTTGGATATCACTTTTATCCAGTTATGTTTCACTAAGATAAACATGCACCTTTGCTTTGGCAAATTTAAACACATTGATCCAAGTTTTAACGAGTGTCATAAATTGGTAGGCATTAATCTTGACTTAATTTAATTTGAGGGATTTGACTAAGTTGTAAAAGATCTCACCAATTTAATATAAGTGACCATGTGAATATTATTACTGGTTAACATGATCATATTATAATGATAGTAATAACATGCAAAGTAAAAGCAAGATAAACTTGACACAGTTATAGCCCATCCTATTCAATTCTCCCAAGCCAATGAGAGAATCGAAAAAGGTCAATCTAAGGGTAAAGAACAACTACTCCTATTTGTAATGAAATTACCCTATACTATATTAAAATAATATGGTAAAGAAAACCTCACATTACATACGAGGGGATTTAGACGAGAAGAGAATATACATCGGAATGATAGAGAGGCACGACACACAGGTCGTATTTA
This sequence comes from Parsonsia alboflavescens, assembly GCA_028571225.1. Taxonomy (NCBI): domain Eukaryota; kingdom Viridiplantae; phylum Streptophyta; class Magnoliopsida; order Gentianales; family Apocynaceae; genus Parsonsia; species Parsonsia alboflavescens. The sequence continues at coordinate 9,654 of JAOXNR010053584.1, read as the reverse complement.
ATAAAACCGAGGGCTATAACTATGCACCTTGCTTAAATTAAAATTTTCATAATAAACATATCAAATATGATAAATCCATAAACGATTATCAAAGGTAATGAAATATACAGAGAATCGATTACAGCCCCGGATGACAGTGGGGTTCGTAGGGGCGGCCGCCCCTAAGTGATGGTCTGGTACATTGCCATGTCCAGAATATGACCATTCATACTATTCTGTAAATTTCAATGACATACAGAAACAACAATATTGAAAGGAGCATAAATCATAATCTCATTAGAAATAATTTTGGCAGTAAGTCAAGTCATTAAAATTTCGTTTATATAGAAACAAAGTCATACTCAGTAGACCATCTATATCAACATACAGAAAGCTGAATTCAGTAAAATTTTCTATATTATCATATAGAAACTAAAACTTAATGTACTTCTGTATCAACATATAGGAAATTGAAATCTGTAGAATATCCATATCTGCATACAGATAATGAAATTTGACAGCAATCGAAAAACATACTGAAAAATGAATTTAACAGAAGATTGAAAATTGAATTTTAACAGAAATTGAAAACATGTTGAATTTCAATTTTAACAGAAACATATTCTGAAAATCAAATTTTAACAAAATACTGAAAATTGAATTTTAACATGCTGAATTTCGAATTTAACAGGAATCGAAAACATATTTTGAAAATCGAATTCTAACAGAATTCCGATTTCATACAGGCATGTCATGAAATCAAAATTTCACATAGAACTCGTCTAGAGACTCTGAATCTGGCTCTGATACCAATTGAAGGGAAGGCCACAAGTAGACGTCCTCCAGGCATCGATTGGAGGGAGTCTAGGGAGGATACAGACATTACCTTTTGCAATTTTTCAAATAGAAGATGAATGTTGAAATCTATTTACAATCACTAGCAAAAGTCTCCGACCTTTTCCTCTACATCGTCACACGAATGTCTGCTTCCAGTATATGTCTCACAAACAAAGCAATGGGATAAACACGATTGAACTGCTTGATTCAATCGTGAATATTGTTTTTCTCGTTTTTCTGTTTCTTTGAAATCTTTGTTTTTTTTTTCAACGCGAACACTCTGACAGGAAAAAAAAGGAACTTTACAGAAAGAGAGAGGCATCCTTTTGAAAAACCCTAGAAGACTTTGTGATAAGAAGTCTTTTGGATAAATCAATCTCTTTTTTTAATTCTGATTTGACTTCAAAACGAAAGGCCTATCAAAGTGTGACTGAGAAAAATTTGTCTAGGTTCAATGAACCTGGAAAAATACAATTCAGTCACATAATTAACTCTTAATTATATTTTGTTAATTCCTATTCTTGAATTAGCTTAAAAAACTTTAGCTAATTACGTTTAGGTCGCAAAAGAGATTCTACCCATTAAGTGATACTTTCTGAATGTGTCACCCAATTATTCCTCATAAAATTATCATTTAACATAAACATTATTTCATGTCATGTACAATAAGTGGGGTCTAGCAACACATTATTGCAATCCAATTAATGAGAATGTCGGTGACCAGACAAAACCTTCCATGATAAAAAATAACATGTCTTAATCTCATTATCCAAGAAGTCATAATTGAAAACGAGTAGTGGAACGTGTCATACTCGTAAAGTTCAAAATCTCAATTCTCAGCCTCGAGTAGATTAATTAAACCAAATAAGATAAATATCTCATATCTACTTATTCGAGCATGGCCATGCATTTCATAATCTCACTCAACCAAGAATGCTAGACATCACTCTCTTGTTATATGAAAGGGACAAATCCTATGTTGATCATTCAACATTCCACAGCACAAATTAGGACATAGTCAATACATGCCTTTATTGTCCACTCAGTGAAGAGTGACGTTTGACAATATCAACGTATGCAATCTTTCATGCAGGAATCTCTGATGACCTCAAGTCAAGAGATTAGACATAATTATCACAATGAAATCACACATGACACTTATATAACAATCCATGAAGTGATTTCATGGTGGGTCAATCTAGTACACGATACTCTATAAGTACCTATGTGATGATTTGATATCTCATATCCATGACGGCTGTCATCAATCAACACATACTAGTCTCAGAGTGTAATTGATATCCTAATCTCAATAACACTTGACTAGGGACGTTTTAAGAATGGAAATAAACTATTCTAAGGACATTACAAAATTTATTTAATGAAACGCAGATATAAAAGTAAAATATGTAATGATATAAATAGCATCATGATACAAAGTTATGCCAACTAAGTAAAATCATCAAATATTCTGAGGGCATATCCAACAGAAGGTCAGGGAAGGGGCTACCATAGGAATGATCACAAGGGTTAAAGGATTAGTGAGAGAGTTAACTCAAAAAGAGCCCCACATGTGGTTAACCTTGGAGAAACCCTAAGCAATGGGAGGGGTTATGACCTGAGGGATAGGCTCAATCGAGTAGCAATCTCTCGAGGCCAATGACATGAAGCAAGTCCTGATGAGCAGGGGAGCTCGTTGAGAACTCCCTCGGAAGGATAGCTCTTCGACGAAGCCTGATCAAGAGAACAAGAAGTGATGCTCGAGAGGTAGCCTTGAATCCACCAAGAAGAGTGACTTTCCCGATGAATCAAGAGAGAAATGGGACCAGTAAGTATAAAGGAATGTTGACCTATCAGAGCGTTCACCATTTGTCCACAGTATAAGAACTGCTCGAATGCCTTCGGGATTCGAAACACCACAAGTTGAGGCGAAGTACGACGGTATAGGGTGAAGTGATTCTTGATTATGGCCGGATTTTCTTCATCCATCTATCCAAACCCAAAATCACACATAATATGAAATTTTACCAAGACTTCGACAAAAGATTCAAGCCAGATGACTAACGACCATGATTGTCTTCCAATATGATCTATTAGTTTGAATTTCTTCAACCCAAATCAATTACCCTAGCTAAGTACTGATGAAACCTAAATTTTTACTAAGAACCCTAGAAGAGCTCTAAGTAACCTCTCAGACAAGTAACATTTCAATCCCTAAGGATTTCTTTCAATTGCTGAAAAGTGTTTGTCAAGTTAATTGTTAAAATGCAATACAAATGATGGCCTGTGTATAGGCTCAGCCCCAAACATGAATAGGGACTTAATCAGGCCTCTTAAGCTAGCTTAGAACATAAAGATAGCTGCTAAGAATAAGTGCAAAAAGTCTAACTAAAGTCAAGATAACAAGACTGTAAAAACAGAGGACTAAAAATTGAATTTTTTGTGCAGAATTTCAGTCTGCTGTCCAAGGCTGTTCAGCCTTACTTCCAATGCTTCAAATGGCTTCATTCCATGCTTAATCACTCCTCCTTGATGTCTTCTATCATCCATATGTTGAGCTCTTTCCTTGGTTCAGCCCCCATTGACGGTTGTGCTTCAAACAATGTTGTAAAGTCTAGCATTTCTTCTCTTCCTTGCACAAAAGTGATTAATGCCTTCCTTAACTTAGTTGCTCTTGCTCTTGTGATAGGACCTACTGGTATTATTGGCAATGGATCACCATCATTCCCCCTCACCTCGAAACGATTCGTCCTTAAATCGGCTTCATCTACATCAAAAGGAGAGAGATCACTAACATTGAATGTTGAACTTACATTATACTTACCTTGGAGATCCACTTTGTATGCATTGTCATTGATCTTTTCTATGACTTGAAATGGCCCATCAATTCTTCGTTCAAGCTTACTCTTTCGAAATTTACTCGACATGCATTGTCATTGATCTTTTCTATGACTTGAAATGGCCCATCACCTCTTGGTTCAAGCTTACTTTTTCAAAATTTACTCGGCAGACCTTTCCATTAATGGTGCAGCGAGTGTTGAATATGTTCCCACGCTTCAAATCCTCATTGGCTTTAGGTGCTAAAAAAATCAGTCGTGAAATCAAGCACTCTCCTCGAACATCTTCTGACACAACAACACACTCCTTGGTTTTTTCCAACTTGTCAACAACATCCTCCCCTACGAAATCCCCTTCTACACCATCTTGGATCAACAACGAAGATCAAACACTGGGACAATCGCAGGCGTAATGTCCTTTCTGCTGACAACGATGGCAAAAGACATTAGCCTTATTGGCAGGTGGACGGTTTTGAACCTGGATCCCTAATTTGGTTGCACCATTGTTCAACCCTATTGAGTAGGTGGATTAAAAACTTTTGACGAAGATGGACTTGCCGCCGTCGTGTTTCGGGGAGGGACGGAAAGTTGTACTACTTTCGCTAACCTTATTAAAGCTCCTTTCCACCACCTTAGCCTTCGTCTGCACGTCAGTGACATTCCCAAAGGTGTGTACCTATAGGGCATCCTGAATTGCAGGTCGAAGGCCATGCAAGTAACGTGCCATAAGCTGCTCCTGTGTCTCACAAAGTTGGTTCCTTGCAACCATCTGATAGAAGTCCAACGTGTACTCCTCTACACTATTCGCACCCTGCATCAAACTCTGCAAATTTTGAAAAAGTGTCTGACGATAATTGAAAGGCAAAAACTCTTGGCACATCTCAATTTTCAGTTTGGACCAATCATCCAGAACAGGAAGTTCGTCTAAATAGCGCTAATATCGAAAGGATTGCAACCACGCTGCAGCCCTATCCTTCAATTGAATTGCAACCAACGCTACCTTCTTGTCTGGCAGGACCCTTTCAACATGAAAATTTTGTCCACGATACTCATCCAATCCAGAAATTCTTCTGGCAACAAACTTCCGGTAAATTCGGGAACTTCTAGCTTGAATCCTGCATCCTATCGTGGTACATACGGCTCGCGATCCAAAACCCTAGGAAGCTAATTTTCGCCTCCTCCTCCACCCATTTGGTAAACCCTAGGCGGCTGTTCTCTCGCTGGCAGTTCGAAATGCTCATCAACGTCGCCCATTAGTTCCGTTTGCCTTCCAGTGCGTTCTTGTTGTGCAGGTCGTTCGTTCACTACTAAGTGTTGCATCATTTGGTTCAAAGTTTGCATCTGTTGATTTTGTTCTCCAGGATCTGCTGCATGGTTCGGTAACCGTCTTCCCTACCTCTGTGCAATTCTTCCAAGATCGTAGCCAAAGTCGGATCCATGTTTGTGCTTGACATCTCGAATCTTTGCTCCGATACCAATTGATGCAAACGAAATTATGAGTTTCTAATAAATCTTCCTTGTAATAATCTTCACTCGAAAGTTGTCTCATGAAAAGAAATTCAAGAACAAAATGACATTTTTCTTGAAGAAACTCGGAAAGCGAAATCTTATTGAATAACGTCAAAACAACAAAAGTTGCCCCTTCAAAAGAAAAATCACCCTTAAATAACCTAATGAAAACCTAAACCTATTTGAAAGGGCAATTTATTATTCCGAAAAATAATAAATTACAAAAAATACCCCTAGAAATAACAAATTATGAAAATGCCACTAGAAACACAAAAAAACCTGAAACTCCATCAAGATGACTCCGGATGGCCAAAAAGAGGCCCTGCATCACGATGTAATGGTGACTAATTTTCATTTGGCCGTTTCGGGTTACCCAGTCAAATTTGAACCCAATCCGAGGTCAGGCTAGTTGCCTCGGGCATCTTGCCCGACCATATCGAACTGGCCGGATCAGACTCGTATTCCCTGCAGTTGCTTGGACCGGCATAGGCTACCTTTCGTAGGCTTGGTTGGTGTAACTGGCCCCTGTTCCCTTTTGTCATTCTCCTTACCCAGCTTTGCTTCAGGCTCCCCCTCTTCCGAAGAGTTTGTTCTCAAACTCGGATTGTCTCCATAGAAACGAGACTAATGTTGCATATTGAAAACATTAGAAATACTAAGATCATCCAACAGCTAGAGCCTATAAGAATTAGCTCCCAACTTTTCCAAAATCTGACAAGGGCCGATCTTCCGGTCTTTAAGCTTATGATACGTGCCCAACCTTGAACTGCACATCTCGACTTGTCTGAACCGCATCCTCAACTTCTTCTTTCGTATCTGCCATAATCGCCAATGTAGTCGGCAATAAAGCGAAACAAACATGGGCTTCCCTAACCTCTTCTTTGAACAACTTACGTAGCAAGCAGATGATGGTCTTCTTTCCCTCTACAAAGCTATCTTGCATTAGTTACAACACGACCTTCTCAGCTCCTCTATTGACTGTGTGGCAATGAGTGAAACCATCATATGAAACATTGTTGTCATACTGCCAAGGCCTACCGAGCAGCAAATGTGCGGCAACCATAGGCACCACATCACAGTAAACAATACAGTTGTACTGCGCCCAATCGAGAATTCCACCCTGCACCTCTAATTTACCAGAACTTCTGTCTCTTTATTCAACCACCCAAGCTTGTAAGGCTCGGTGTGCAGCTTTGTCGGTAATTGAAGCTTTTGTATGGCTTCCTACAAAATCACATTCTTAGAGCTTCTCGTATCTATATTTGCTTGACAGACCATTTCATTAATGGTGCAGCGGGTGCTAAATATGTTCCAACTCTTCAAATCCTCATTGGCTTTAGGTGCTAAACAAATCCATGGTGAAACCAGGCACTCTCCTCGGACATCTTCCGGCGCAACAACACACTCACTTTTTTTCCAACTTGCCAACAACATCTTATCCTACAAAATCCCCTTCTGCATCATCTTGGATCAACAACTGAGACCGAACCCTGGGACAATCTTAGGCGTGTCCTTTCTGCTGATAACAATGGCAAATGAAATTGGCCTTATTGGTTGGTGGACGGTTTTGAACTTGCCCTGATCCCTGATTTGGTTGCACTTCTATTCGACCTAATTGAGTAGGCGGATTAAAAACTCTGGATATAAAAGGACTTGCCGCCGTCATGTTTCGAGGAGGGATGGAAATCCTTGTGCCGAATGTTGTACTACTTTCGCCAAGCCTATCCAAGCTCCTTTCCACCACCTTAGCCTTCGTCTGCACGTTGGTGAGGTTCCCAAAGGTGTGTACCTGTGGGGCATCCTGAATTGCTGGTCGAAGGCCATGCAAGTAATGTGCCACAAGCTGCTCCTGTGTCTCATGAAGCTGGATCCTTGCAACCATCCGATAGAAATCCAATGTGTACTCCTCTACACTATTCACACCCTGCATTAAACTCTGCAAATTCTGAAAAAGTGTCCGACGATAATTGCAAGGTAAAAACTCTTGGCGCATCTCCCTTTTCAGTTCGGACCAATCATCCAGGACAGGAAGTCCGTCTAAATAACGCTGATATCAAAAGGATTGAAACCACGCAGCAGCCCTGTCCTTAAACCGAATTGCAACCAACCCTACCTTCTTATCGGCCTGGACCTCTTTCAACTTGAAGATTTCGTCCACGGTACTCATCCAATCCAGAAATTCTTCTGGCACCTAACTTCTGATAAATTCGAGAACCTCCAGCATGAATCTTACATCCCATCGCGGTACATACGGCTCGAGATCCGAAACCCAAGGGGGCTGATTTCTGCTGCCTCTTCCATAGCCACCTCTTCCGCCCCTTGGGTAAACCCTTGGGGGTTGTTCTCTAACTGGCAGTTCGAACTCCTCATCAACGTCGCCCCTTTGTTCCTCTTACCTTCCGGCGGATTCTTGTTGTGCAGGTCATTCATTCACTACCAAGTGCTACATCATTTGGTTCAAAGTTTGCATCGGTTGATTCTGGTTCTCCAGGATCTCTGTATGGTTCTGTCACCCTCTTCCCTACCTCTGTGCAATTCTTCCATGATCGCAGCCATAATCGGATGCATGTTTGCGCATGACATCTCGGATCTTTGCTCTGATACCAATTAATGCAAACGGAATTATGATTGGCTAATAAATCTTCTTTGTAATAAACGTCACTTGAAAGTTTTCGCAGGGAAAGAAATTCAAGAACAAAATGACAATGTTTCTGAAGAAACTTGGAAAGAGAAATCTTATTGAATAACGTCAAAACAACAAAAGCTACCACTCCAAAAGAAAAATCTTCCTCAAATAACCTAATCAAAACCTAAACCTACTCGGAGAAATAAACCTAGTCTTATTCGGAAAAATAATGAAATTACAAAAAATACCCGTAAAAACTTCAAATTTTGAAAATGCCATTACGGATACAAAAACGCTCAGAACTCCATCAAGACGACTTCGGATGGTCGAAAAATGCCCTGCATCATGACATAGATGTGACTATTGTTCGTTGGGCCATTTCGGTTCACCCAATCAAATTTGAGGCCAATTCGAGCCTGGGCCAGTTATCTCGGGAATCGTGCCCGACATGATCGAATAGGCAAGATCAGGCCCGTATTCCCTACAGGCTCTTGGACCTACATAGACTACCTGTCGTAGGCTTGGCTGGTGTAATTGGCCCCAGTTCCCCTTGGTCATTCTCCTTATCCAGCTCTGCATCACCTTTCCTATGCTCAACTTGTCTCCCAACCTTCTTCATCAGGCCTGAGGTTGTTCCTTGCTTCTAAAGGCAGCAGTTGGTTGAACTGCATGCGACCAGCCTAATTTTGAGGTAGCTGCTTCCTCTGAGATGGTATAGGAGTACGTCTTGTCCAAATATAATCTTGTCTGCTCGGAATTCTCTTTAGGGCAGCCACCATGTGTTCTAAGAGGTTTGTTAGACCGGACACCAGATTCCTCCCTGTTCTCTATGGTATGGGGTTATTACCATTGTCGGTCCAGTCATCATGCCTTTGTTCAAGCTTCTCTTGCTTTGGCGTAGGGTTCATCTGGACCCTCCGAGACGGCCTAGACCTTCTTGGTCTCGGTTGTTCTTGTTGATTGGCAGGCCCTCGATTATTGTTAGCATCCTCCATTGGAAGTGGGCCTTCCAGCACTACTTCTCCGATGTGTAGCTACATTATGCCAAGTGATCTGCCCCGACGTGGTGGTTGAACGCGCATTGGTTGTGATTGAGTCATCATGATTATTGTTTATTTTTGTGTAAGGAAGAAAACTAGGCTTTTAGAATGTGATTCCTTTGATGGAGCTTGGAAGTAGTCTCTAAGTCACCAAAAACCACAGTAGCGTCTGTGATCACACCCTGAGAAGAAAAGGAGTAAGTCACCGGAGTGGGCTGTCGCTCGGGGAAGAGCTCCGATGCCTAAGTCTGTATTCTGAGAGAGTAATCTTGTGCAATTTACTCAAAAAAAAAACTGCCCTTGTCCATAGACTCATTATCATTTGATTATATATAAAAAACGAAGTAAGTTACCTCTTTGATTATTGCTCTTCTATTACGTGACAGTAGGCAATTAGGATAATTGTGAGATCATATCAGATCTTGGCAAATGCTGGTAGAATCAGGTGTTCCTATTAGTTTAGATATCTTGCCATTCACATCTCTGGTCGATAGCTACGAGCTTGCTAACGACCTTTAGACCAACTTCATGACTTGCCTGTGGATATCGAAGGTCTCGACTATCTCTTCTGGGAGGTTGCGTCGAGTGACCTTTAGGCTCATGGGGAGTGTTAGGATTCATCGAAAGTTGGTTGTGGCAAGGAAGACATATGAGAGGGGTTGGAGCTCATTGGGTCAGAGGTTGTGGTCTGGTAAGACCTCTCCTGAGCTCATTTAGGAGGTCGAGGACTTGGGAGGTCAGTGGTAGCAGGTGTTGGGATTTATGCCCAAAAAGGCTATCATTTTCTGAGAAAAAGTGTAAAATACTATAATCTAAATAAGTAATT
>JAOXNR010053583.1:0-13975 GCA_028571225.1 Parsonsia alboflavescens | reverse complement strand
CTACAAAGGTCTTCCTAATCTCCCAAAACTTACCTTTGATGAGTCCTTTATTTTATACTGATTTGGTTTGATTGTTTTGTGTGAAATTAACCCTTCAACCCACAAGAAAATCACATCAAAATGACCTCACAAAAAGCTCATTTGGCGATGTAACGTTGGTCACTAAGCCGGGCATTATATACTCCAAGAGGTAGAAGTATGTTGTAAGCAGTTTTAGTGAGTCCTCTAGAGTTCCATAAGCGATTTCCTTTGCACGCTACAAAGATCTCCATGCTTTGGTGTATCCTACCTTCATACCATAATTCTCCCCATGTCTTGAATCACATTTTGGGGGGAAGGGGGGTGATTCACACCGATGAATTTACCAGTTTACAAACAACCAATTGTTGATGCACTTACAACCCTGATTTGGATTTGTTCTACAGTTTGAATGCAAGTGTGAATCGGGACAAACTTGTGAATCAACCACATCCGGCATCCAACTCTACATTATGTAGATGTCATGAAGGTGCAATCTTTTTGATTCCCGCATCGCGCATCGAATCTTGCCTTATCCGGACATACCACGAGATAGGAAAACCGATTCTTGAGTGAATATTGACCTAGTGCTATTCTCAATTCATCCTTACTGTTAAAAATTAAATCCTTCCCTAACTCACCCATAAGTGGAATGGTTTCATCTTCGGAATAATCCACCGTTGGTTCATCACCCTAGTCCATGTCTGTGGACTGAGTAGAAGGGTCTGGTATAAACTGCTAAAAGGGAACTACTTGTCTAACCCCATCATCAAAGTTCACGGGGACATCATCATCGACACCGTGGATATATTCTTCTACGTAATGATCATCACCATAATCATCAGCATCAACATCGATGTGAATATTTCCAGATGGCCCAAGTTCATCATTTACAGGTGGGAATGTCCCATCCAGATTCCTTTCGAGCACATTAGCAAAATCATCCATTGCAAGATCACTACCACACTGATGTAATCTTTCAATTTGTTAACGACCACCATTTTAGAAACAGCTTCCCCCATTAAAAACATGATCCCTTATGTATGTTGAATTTCCAATAATTTAGTACCTCCGTCGGATAATCTGGATGCAAATGAGATTTGTACATCGAATTAGTTTAAATCAATCTTGATGCAGCCTGCCATAGTTATCCTAAAATCTTAATAACTAATGTCGTCGGGTATGACTACTGGACACACCCTTCCACTTAGAGAACCATTGTGAAGAATATTTCTGATCAAGCCCATTTTTGCAAGAATCCAAAGAAAAATATATTCATGATAATGTACAACCAATAATAGAAATCAAATGGCAGAAATAAATTGATTTTTTAAAAAAAGTAGAGAAAAAAGGTTCTACATAGTTTTTGAAAGAAAAAAAAAGATAGGAAAAAAATGTTTGAAGGTCGATATAATCCCTTCGAAGGTTTTATTGACCTTATGGATGGTTTATTGAACTTTTTTTAAAATAAAACCGAAGGTCACTATAATTCTTAGCAGATCGAAAGGATCAACTGGAAGGTCGGCTGAACCAACAAAAGAAAGCAAAATTAGGCTTGAAGGTCGGCTTATACTATTGAAATTCGGATAGACATCTCGAAGGTCGAATAGAACTCCCGAAGGTCGGCCATTACTTCAAACACTCAACACAAACAACTTAAATTCTTTCCTTCCTTCCACCAAACAAACAACACAAAACATCAGACCAAAAAAACCCAATGGCACTTAAGAATCAAAACACAACCATCAAACACCATAACATCCAAAAAAAAAAAAAAAAAAACTGAACAATCACTGTATTCTGAAGGACGAGACTTAAGCTTGATCTTGTGAAGAAAAAAAACCGACTTCTCTCCCAAACCCAAATGTCGGCTTTTTTTTTTTCTTCAACGAGGAGAATGAGTTCCTACAAGTTCAACTTTCAACAAGGAAGCTTCATCAATATGGTCTTCAATTCCATTTTGCACCAGTTGCAAATTTAATTGGGCTGTTTTGAATGTTGATGGCAATATCATAACTAAATGTTAAAAGTGAATAAAGGTTAGTTTTTTTTTTTTTTTAAGGAAAAAGTCAAAATGGGTATAGAGTGAAAAGTTAGTTAGAGAGTTGGATAAATTATGAAATATTGTACAGATTTTGGTAATATTGAATTCTTTCCCCTTAAATTGGGCAAATGTGAAAACGCCCCAAAAAAATATCATCATGATGCATAGATAATTGCATAATGACTTATATTCTTGGACAAAGGAAACACCCTTAAACGACTTATATTTTGGGAGTAAGAGAGTATATATTATCGGATAAAGATCTAGTACCACTAGAGTTTAGTATATTCTTCTAGAATTTATTAATAAAATATATATGGAAAAACATAAGTGTCTATTTATTATTGGTAATGTAATAAATGATATAGAAAATGAGTGGGTAGAATATCCGAAGCACACTTAATTAATGAAAGGGACTCTTAATGGTCTTCTAATACACGTTTGTGTGTTGCCACTTGCTTTATACCAATAAAAAATTAACATGTCTTTAAAAATCTTATATTTGCCCTTTAATTATTTTTTGGGATATATTATATATATTATATGTACTAAATTCTAAGAAAATAATTTAAATGATAGGACAATGACCCATGCTTTAAATACATTATATTTTATTTTGTTTGAGATACGCATTAATTTTGGCATACAAATGTGTACTATCAGATTTGGATTAAAAAAAAAGTGACATTATTGGGACTCTAAATCTTTTTAAAACATTTATATTACACTAATAAAACACTTACACATATCTTTAAGAGATGAAGTACTCATAGAGTAGTTTATCTCATTAAGATTTTTTTTTTTTAAAATGAAAACCGATTATAAAGATACGGGGGTTTGGCAAACCCCTACTTGTATATTAGAAAAGAATTAAGAAAAAGGAGGGGATAAAAGGAACCTTACTATTCAGTGGGTGGAAATCAATCCACTTCATAAGATAAACTATAATCGAAAATTATTTAAAATGAAAAAATTATAAGCTTTCTAAATGTAAAACAGCTGCCAATTAATCTTATGGATGATTTCATCACTGTTACTCAACTCCTCAGCATAGACAAAAGCACATCGTGCAGAACAAATCTCATGGCAAATCAACAAAGGAATGATTTTGGAAATATGATCCAATCTCGTCTCATAGGAACTCCAGCTATTTAGGCATTCATTTAGGGAGTCTTGAGAGTTATGCATACCACCGGTGATATCAAACACACGAGAAAAATGAAACCAAATTTCTATTGCTATCTTGTAGGAACCAAACAAGTGATTCAATGTTTCACGTAGTTTAGTTTATAAGATATATTTTAAAAAATACTTAAAATATATATGAAATGTTTTTTTTTTTATTAGTGTAATAACAAATGTAATACAAATTGAATAATAGAATATTTGGAATTCATTGTTCTGTTAAAAATCATCCAAGTTGATTTTGTTAAAATTTTATTTTTTCAAATTAAAAAATGATACAGAAGTAATAAAAATAATTACGTAAATTTACTTGTGTTTTCTCTTTTGATTTGGACAGTAAAAATTTACCAGAAATTTCTTTCTTGTACAGTATGCAAACACAATTTTTTAGCACGTGTAGGTAGAATGTTTCGCTGGCCATGTTTGGAAGGTTGTGAATATAAGTCTTAGTTTTATTATTTGAAGTTTTTCAGAATTTGATATCCAAAAATTACATAGAATCAAGATCAGTCAATATTGGCCAAATGAATCACAAATGGTTAACTTTGTCAATGTTACTGATTGTTGTAATATAGTGACAAGTATTCCTTTCTAGTTTTCCCTTACGTAATATAATGGTGATCCGAGTTGAATATTGGGAGCTGTTTGTGTTGAGGGAGGAACAAAAATGAACTTGGAGAACAAATTAGTCATCTCCATGTTAGTTGGCCTCTATAAAGGAAAATGGATGGGTATTGAAATATCTATTAGTATTATTTTCTCATATTTATGTTGTCACTGGGAATTATATTTATTTACTTGGGTTAATTTTCTTATATTTTCTGTATTTTTTGGTTAGAAGTATGAGTTTATGGAAGTTAAAAGTTGAAGATTAAGTTGTCAAGATGAATCAAGAGAAGCATATCGACATCAAGCTCTTGAAAGGGGCTTATTTTTCATATCTAAAGAAGTATCTAGAGGAAGATGTGTTATCGAGGCCGTAACATGTGTCATAAATTCCTAAATTTTAGAGATGAGCTAGATTTTGTGAGTTGTAATCGATTGGGGCTTTAACTATTTTAAATACTTTAGAACATCTTATTAGGTAGCAATAATCTTTTCTACAACTATTCTGCAAAGTTTTGAAGAAACATGTGAGATTTTGATATTTTTGTAATTCTTTCTTTTTGTAATTGAGTATTTCATTATTTTCTGTTTTTATTATTTACAAGGTTGATGAATTAATTGATTATTAGTCATGCTAGTTGATCGATTGATTTAAACCTACTACTATTGGGATTAATTAAGTCGCTATCGATTATTAATTCTAAACCAAGTAGCAATAGAGAAAATTAGATTATTGCAAATAAACTTTGCCATAATTAACATACAAAAACACAAATTATTGGATTAATTGCATTAATTTTAATTCATACAAAAAATGATAGTATCGTTTTACCAAATTCTGTAAAGTAAAAGTAGATTAGTTTATCATTGTACATCATGAATATAGTATAGTTTTCGGGAGTTTGAAATATTTCTTTCAAATCAATTTCAAATGAGGCCATAAAGTAAACAAACAAGATTTAAAGAAAAAGAAAAGGACATACTTGAGACTTTCTTGAATCATATGGATACGTTTAATAAATTTTTAATTTTAATTTTAATATACTAATTATATAGAGTTTGAGAGGGGGGATGAATGGATGCAGTTACGAGATGTAACTCATTTCACTATTGTAACTTTACTTAAAGTTATAACTTGTTAGTTAAAAAATAAAACAGTATGGAAATAGAAAAGAGTACTTAATACAACAAGTTTGTTAACCCAGTTCGACTATGCCTACTCTGATAGGCCTTAACCTGGCTTAATCTCCACCTTCAAATCCAATACGAGTTTGCAATCCGTGAATTCAATCAACAGCAATAAATCACAAGTCCCCTTATAATTTCTTTGAACTTGGACTCCTTCCAATGTTAGATCCTCTTGATCTGGTTGATGTTCTTTCTCCCAAAGAATAGGCTGTTGATTTGATTAAGAATCCTTCTCTCAAAAGAATGTTGATGAACCATGGTGATGTTTATATGAACTTAATCTTCAATGATTAAAATGACCTTCAGGATCAGTTTAGAGTTGTGGTACTATGTAGCATCTTTTGATATATCTTTAGTACATAATCCTTGCTACCTGATGTCATTTAAATAATCTTCTGAGACCATGATCTTCGATATCCTATTTTTCAGGATTTAATTTCAAACATTAATACTATATAAAATAGAATTTAAAACAACTAGATAGTGACAAACATCTAGACAATCTATCTAATCATTTATCTCAACATTTACAAAAATTTGAACTCAATAAGTTAATGTCTGGATAAGCCCACTGAGAAAATTTTGCTCAGTCAAAACTGTGTCATTTCTCACCAAGTTGTAACATTGATCATTGTTTCAACTTCAGTTGCAACATAGAATAGTTTAGGCCAATGAACTTTTGACCTCAACAGAGGTAACAAATTAATTACTATAAAGGGACAAAGTATATCTATATGTCAATAAATAAATATATAAATTTATATCTAGGTCACTCATATTCATATACACATTGAGTAAATTTCCATTTTAGTCCCAATTCTTTTATACTTTCGTCATGTAAGTCTGCTTTCTTTTTATTTTTTTATTTTTTTAAATCTTTTTAAGTCCTGTATCTTTTTTATTTAAACCAACTAAATCCCTAAACTTTTATTAAAACATTAAAATCCTTAAAGATTCTTGCGTTGAAAAGTTTGGTCACGAGATTTCTACAAGTGGCCAATAAAGTCCTTCTTGTCTAAAAAATAAATTTTCAGGATAGACGGTACACTGGACATTCATTTTGGTTAAATAAACTTGGGGTAGGGAAGTCATTTCACTTTTCCTTTCCTTTCTTTAAGACGAAATTAAATAAAAAAAACAAGATTGAAACACTTTTAATATCCTTAGAAAGTCATAAATCCCCGGATTGCACAGTAGTAATCGATTTGTTGGGTGAGCAACCAATTGAAGAGCAAGAATGCAAGGCTCATGGGCACCACAACAAGACGATAATGGTACAAAGGAGGGAAAGGAAAAGTGAAAAAGGGTAAGGAACAATGAATGACTTCCCTACTCCCAATTTATATGATCAAAATGAATGTCCGGTGTATTATCTCTCCTGAAAATTGATTTTTCAAGCAAGAAAGACTTTGTTACCCACCTATAAAAAGATCGAAGACTTGACTTTTCAATGAAAAAATGATTAGGGTTTTTAAATTGTACAATAAAAGTTTAGGAATTTTTAGTTGGTTTAAATAAAAAAGGTAAGAGACCTAAAAGGATAAATAAAAAGAAAGAGAACTTACATGGCAAAAGTACAAAAGAATAGGGACTAAAATGGGGATTTCATTTATGCATGTCTCTCTTTCAAAATTCTCAGATCTACTATTGAAGAAAGGTGAAGTTGGAGATGAATAACAACATAAGCTGGTTTGAATTTTGTGCATAATGGGATGTTTCTAGAAGTAGCGGTTGAGGCAAAGCAAGGAAGCCGGGAAATTTTTACTCTTTCGAGATAGGCGAGTTATTGAAAAATTAAAGGAGACGGGGAAAATTTTAAGGTATCTACTTCTTATATAGATGATAGATGTCACGTGATCAAATTATTTGTTATTAAACAACAATACCCTAGCAACCGTTAAATTTTATATATATAAATATATATATATATATAAATATATATATATATATATAAATATATATATACGGGATTGCTATAAAACGCAACTGACAGAATGCAATTTTAAGGTATCTACTTCTTATATAGATGATACATGTCACGTGTTCAAATTATTTGTTATTAAACAACAATACCCTAGCAATTGTTAAATTATATAAATATAAATATATATATATATATATATATTTGTATTTCTTAAATAAATAGTAGTCATTTTTTCCTAATTGAATTGCAAATTATTTTGTGTTCATTAATTTAACAAAAGTAAAGCTCTAATTTGCCCTATAAATCTCAAAGGAAGAAAAAAAAGAAAAAAAATTATCTATCCATATATTATTAAAAGAAATAAAATAAATAAATAAACAGAAATACAATACAAGAGTCCAAATACAAAAAATAGAAAGGGAAAAAAAAAAAAAGGAGAGAGAGAGAGAGAGAGAAAGGAAATAGAAACTGCAATGACAGAAAATAAATCAATTAATTAGGGAGAAGGATGAACATAACAAAATATCACTAAACATTAAAATAAAAAGGATATATAAACACTAATTAAAATAAGCAATTCAATATCAATGCATCAAATGGAAGCAACACCATGGAAAAATATTTCTCAGCTACATTTTGTAGTATGCAGTAATGGAAAAAAGGGAAAACTGTGCTACGCCAATTGTAATCTCACTCACCATGGATTCATCAACACATAACAAAATTGCTTCTCAGATATTTCTTCCGCAACAACTTCAAGAGGATCAACCACACCTTTGTGTCTCTGCAGGAAAAGGAAGTTTAAAAGAAACATGTTATTCTGCAGCACTTCCCCATCAAAACAAAATGTACATAACCAACGCTTGACTAGACCAAAAGTTATGGAATGGATCAGGATGCTCAAATAAAGAATAATATTTAATTAAATACATTAATAATATTATTGTTTTTCAATTTGTTGAATATTAAAGTAAATTTGTGAATTTCACCTGTAAACTATTTTTATCTTTCAACGTAGATCATCAATTTTTTTTTCCTGAGCCTTTTGGATTCCCAAACTTTTTTGGATTTGTAGCATAAGTCTTTTTACTAGTTCTAGATGTAATTTCTTGAAGTCAAAAATCTATGTTACAACTCGAAAAATGTTCACGTACCTAAAATGTTTAAAAAAGTGATTGAGGACCAACATTACAAGTTAAAATAGTTTAAAGAATAAATTTCCCTTTTTTTTAATAATAAAAATAGCTTAACAAATTCAAAATATCTTAACAACATTTAACATTGCAAAAAAAAAGTCATTTATTTTGATCTTTTAAAAAATGTTAAAAAATGATAAAATTTTGTTTTTTTTTAAATCAACTTATCCAATCTTTATATTTTTCAATTCATTTTTTTAGCTTGTTTTCTTTTGTTTTATTTATAATTTTTCTTTTTATTGTTGACTATTCTTTCTATTTTTCTTTTGCTATATTTTGCTTATTTTATTTTCTTTCTTTATTCCACTTCTTTCTTTTGAAAATAAGTAATTTAAATATAATAGATATTAGTTCAACTTAAATATATTCTAACTTGTATAATAAAAAGTATTATTTTTTTTTTATAAAAAGTAATATTAAATATTTAAAAGTCTTTTTAAAATTTTTTTATTGAAAAATGGATCGAAATTACTACATTCACATAAGAAATATTTTAATTTAGAAGATAATTTTTTTCCCATACAATATTGCAAAAAAAGAAAAATCTCAATAAGCTCTAGATTTACTTAATCATGAACATATCTGGCTTTAGCATTTTTTAAAAAAATTTTTTTTATTATTTAAATAACTGTCCAAAGATGGAGGGTTAGGCATAGACCCCTACCTGTTTATTAAAGAATGAAATAAAAGGGATATAAAGCCTTACAAAGCAAAAGTAAAGTGGAAAACACCTTAAAGTCTTGCTAAGTGATAATTCTAGGGAAGAATCTATCTAAGATAGTCATTTCATATGCCGCATTTATATGATAAAGCTGCCAGTTAATCTTATGTATTATTTTCCTGCTATTACTTGTATCGTCGGAGTAGATCGAAGCACAACGAGCAACCCAAATTTCATGGCAAATAATTGATGGAATTAGCTTCGCTAATGCACCCAATCTCTGTGAATGTGCTCCCCAACTGAGCAATCTGTCCTCCAGCAGTGGTGAGTAGTTTGCGACGCCAAAAGCATTGCAATAATGAGACCAAACTTCTGTAGCAACCGGGCAGTCACCAAAGAGATGAGTGATTGCTTCCCCGAACTCTCCACAATGACACCGAGAAGCTAACTGAAACCCCAGACTACACCGCAAATCATCCGTAGCCAAGAAATGCTTGCCGAGTTTCCACATGAAGAAGGACCATGAGAGAGGTATGTGCCGGTGGAAAAAATTGTTCATGCTTTCCTCGCCCAACTCCTCCTTCTCTAAAGCCGAAATGCATTCCGAAATGTTAAATCGGCCATGTGATGACAGATCCCATATGTAAACCGTTATCCCATTGTCAACTTCTTGAACAATCAGAGGCCCAGCCCATTCCTGCGCTTGTAGGATCCTTTTCCATATTCTCTTTCCCTCCACAACTAGCCAACCTCCTTGCTAGAAACCATACTTCATCTTTAGATAGGGAGTCCACAGTGTGGTGGAAGACCGGAACTTCCACCAAAGCTTAAAACCGTATGCTGCAATTGTTCTGCTAAGGGAAGGTACAGCCAAGCCACCTCTGTCATATGGCTGAGCTATGGAGCTCCATGCACACCAATGTCGATTACTACCATAGTCTGAGTGACCCTAGAAGAAATATGCAAATTGCCGTTCTAATTCCCTGATGATTTGCTGTGGAGGATTAGTGACAGCTAACAAGTAAGCGGACATTGCAGACAGAACATGTTTAATTAGTATCAGCCTTCCCCCGGGTGATAAGTATTTCCTCTGCCAACCGTTAATACGAGCTTTGATCTTACGAACCACCAGTTCATAGTATGATATCTTTGCTCTGCCTGGGAAGATTGGGCAGCCTAGATAAATCATTGGAACCCGTTGGATCACACAACCGGTACCTTCTTTCAGCTGTGCTTGTCTCGGCTGAGTAATGTGGGAGGAGAGATACATAGAGCTCTTGTGAAAGTTTATCTTCTGCCCCGAACAATCTTCATAAAACCCGAGAAAATTCATCAACAATTGAAGTCCCTTTTTCAACCCTCTTGTGAAGAGAATAATGTCATTTGCAAAACTTAAGTGAGAGACAGGAAGACTAATACGATCTGTGATAAAATCTCCCATAGCATCATTGTGCAAGAGTTTATTCAATCCCTGGGACAGCACTTCAACTGCCAAGATGAACAATGTAGGAGATAAAGGATCCCCTTGACGGACTCCTCTAGTAGATAGAAAGAAACCACACAACCTCCCATTTATGGTGACAGAGAATTTATTAAAACCCAAGCAGTTGTGTATAGATTCAAAAAGTGACCACTAAATCCAAATTTTTTTAACACCTCCAAAAGAAAAGGCCATTGTACTCTATCAAATGGCTTCAACATGTCAAGCTTTAGAATCATAATACCCCCAACACATTTCTTTTTCAACGAGTGAATTATTTTAGAGGCTATCAAGATGTTATCAGAGATGTTCCGACCTTTTACAAAACCCCCTTGATTCATACAAATCAAATCTGGAAGTAATGTTGCTAGACGTAGAGAAGTTACCTTACCAATTACTTTGGATGTGAAGTTACACAAACAAATGGGTCTAAAGTCAGCAAATGTCTCCGGATTGTCCTTCTTTAGGATTAGAACAACTTGAGTGGCAGTGAATTGCTGTGGCATACATGCGCCAACCAAAAATCCAGAACTGCTTGGCACATTTTTGGTTGAACAAGGTCCCAAAAGGTTGTACTAAACTTCCCCGGGAAGCCATCGACTCCAGATGCACTGTCACCATCTAAGTTGAATACTACTGTCCGAATTTCCTCCATGCTTGGTAATGACGAAAGCTCTTCTTTAGTCACCTGATCAATCTTCTTCGGTATGTCTTCTGTAAATTTCCTTGGGTCTTGTTGGCAATGCATATCATCCGATAGGAGCTCCGAATAAAAGCGCATCTCCTCTTGCTCTATTTTCTTTCTGTCAGTAAGCCAATTCCCTCTACTGTCTTTAATTTTATAAAACTGCAATGCCGCTTTCCTAGTATGCCAATAATTCGAGAAATATGATGTGTTCCCTTCCCCATCCTTAAGCCATTTAATTTTGGATTTTTCTCTCCAAAAAGCCTCTTGATTCTTTAGGTGGTAAATCAGATCACCCCTTGTTCTGTGAAGTGCCTCTCGGTTAGCTGTTGTAGCTTCTGCCATATAGACTTCTTCCAATGTAGAAATTAAGCTCTCAGCCTTTTGAACATTAGTCTTTACATTGCAGCATGTCTCCTTATTCCAAGTCCTAATGGCCTTCTTTAGTCTACCCAATTTCCCAGCCAATTGCTGCATCCCATTGCCACTCAAAGATTGCTACCAAGAGCTCTCAACTACACCTCGGAAGTCCTCGTGATGCAGCCATATGCACTGAAAATGGAAGTTCCTTGGCTTTGAAGTTTCTGTTGTATCTGTGGTAATCAGCACCGGGCAATGGTCCCAAGGGATGCTAGGAAGATGTTCCAATCTTGTGCTGTGAAAAGTGCTCTACTAGACGTCATTTACTACTACTCGGTCAAGCCTTCTCCATAGGGGAGGGAAGGTGGTTCTGTACCAGGTGTAAATATTACCCACAAATGCCAAATCCAACAATCCGCAATGTTCCAAAGTGTCATTAAACTCCCTAATGGGTCTAAGAGCTAGAGGGGAGCCTAAACTCTCTTCCATTGTCCGAACTACGTTAAAATCACCACCCACCAATCATGGTCCCCAAGCCATTTCTGAGACTTTTGCCATCTCCATCCACAACTGTCTACGAGCAATGTAATCACACGCCACATAAACAAAGGACATAACACATTCTCCCTCCAAACCCATATACCTTTCAACTTGACAAAATACCATTTGGTTTGTGTCTCTCAACACGGAAATAGTCAATTCAGAGCTCCAAAAAAACCAGATTTTCCCATTCATGTTTGGGTTGTAATTAGGCAATTGAAGTCTATAAGCATACAAAGCAATCTTAGAAGGGTTCACCAACGGTTCCAAAACAACAACTAATTGTGACTTCAATTTTTCTAAGACTTCAATCTTAGAAGGGTTCAACCAACGGTTCCAAAACAACAACTGATTGGGGGACGAGCTACGCCGTGATTGTTGCCGTGTGACAACCGTCGAAGGTGGAACTTCTTTTTTCTTCTTCACCACTTTTGGTGGGGTTGATTGAGCTTCACTTCCTTCTGGGATTTCCTCCTGCATTTAAGCTCTGATTGGATTGATAGTGTCTTGACTTGTATCAGAATCTCCTGTTGTGTTTGAATGAGCATCTCAGGTTTGCACTGACTCATTAGCAACTGCCGGAATGCCCAGCTCCTCTTGAGCCATTGCTGTCTACTGTCCACCTTGGGCAACCTGAGGCAAGCTCGGTGTGTCCCCAACTGGTTTCTCCTGCTCTGCTGCTGGCTCTTGCCTTGCTTGATCAATTGCCTCTGCTGAGGGTTCCTATTTACCTAGTAATGGGTTGCCACTGTGAGTTGGCTGATTTGCTATCTGATTTGTTATTTGTGCACTAACTTCACGAATTGACTGCCCAGAAGTTGAGCTGATTGGCTGAATCTAAGTGCCTTCCGGTCTCTTTTCCTCTGCTGCGTTATTCTTCCGCTGCATGACTTGTTGTAAAATTGGATTCATTGTGTCAATGTCCTTGATCTTCCAAGTCTGTACACTCTTTATTGTGGGGTTTTTTTGTTTGTTCCGTGGTAGAGTTGATGAGGCTGGGGCTTGCTTCACCTTCAAGGTCAGATTTTTCACATGACAGTTTTGGGAGTGACCAATCTTTTTGCAATAAGTGCAATAGCGAAGTGTGTGTTCATATGTGATTGGCTGCCAGAATCCCAAGTCTTCCTGGTTGATCCAAATTCTTGTGGGCAGTGTGTGCAGAAGATCAATCTCAATGCACACTTGGGCTACGGATGCAAATGAATGAAGAATCTAATTCTTGAAAAAATGTATGGGCAAATCGGGGATGGAGATAAATGCCGAAATGGTTGATAGCTCCTCCTTAACATGGAATTGGGGCGTCCACTTGACTATCCTCATCGGGATGACATTGAGCGTCCACACTCCTTTCAACCATAGGCGGCAATAATCCTCTTTGTGAGATACCCGAATCAGAATAAGTTAGGGGTGAGCAGCGGGTCGATTAACCGGCCTGACCCGACCTCAAATGGATTGAGATGGGTTGGGTTTTTCGATTAATGGGTCGGTTTGAAACTGAACCGATTTGTAGTTGGGTTCGGTTCTATTGGATTTTATGGCTGAAAAAAAACTGTCGGTTAACCGACAGTTTTGTTTACTATGACAGGTAGTGGCAGAATGCCTGGTTTTTATTTAGGTGGTCCTGGGTTCGATCCCCACATGATGCCATTTTGAATTTTTTTTTTTTTTCTTCTGAAATTATTCTTTTCATTCAACTGCCGTTTTCTTCTCAACACTAATACAATTCTTTTCCCCCATTATTTGTAATTTGTATTTGCATTTTTTGAGATAATAATAATTTTTTTTAATTCTTTTAATTTTTCTTCTAATTTTTGATATTTCATCTTAATGTTTTCCATTTTTATTCATAGATTATGAAATTAACCTTTTTTCCCCACACGATGCAATTTTGAATTTTTTTTAATTTTTATTTTTCTTTTGAAATTATTCTTTTATTTCAACTACCATTTTTTTCTCAACACTAATACATTTTTTTCCCATTATTTGTAATTTGTATTTGCATTTTATGAGGTAATAAATGTTTTTTTAATTCTTTTAATTTTAATTTTAGTTTTTCTTCTAACTCTTAATATTTCATCTTAATTTTTT
>JAOXNR010053582.1:0-13980 GCA_028571225.1 Parsonsia alboflavescens | reverse complement strand
GCTAATATGTAAAAAATTACTTATTTAGATTATAGTATTTTACACTTTTTCTCAAAAAATGATAGCCTTTTTGGGCATAAATCCCAACACATGAGATGGATCAAAGCTCAACGGGTCGAAGATCGCACTTCGATGAGGCATCTCCTAAGCTCATTCGAGGTCAATGACCTGGGAGGATGGTGAGAAGGAGGTCGATGCCCACATTCCCCTTTAGGAGCAATTTGGGTCGGCACTTGAGTCCATTTGAGCAAGATTATTCGAGTCATGCCCATTTCACTGATTAGAAATATTACATTTCCAAATGATACTTATCATTTCCTTGAAGTTTAAAATATTTGATAACTTTTAGAATAGCAATCACACTAATATAGCTCGAAAATGATCTCCGGGTCACCCCGAGTCATGGTGGCTCCTGAAATCACAACCAGAAGGATAAATTAAATCACGGAGTGGGCTGTTGCTCTAAGGATAACTCCAATGCCTAAGTCAGTATTTGATTCCAGTCAAAATTGAATGAGATCAACTTGTCTAAAAAATCATGGGTGATTCGATAATGTATATTGAATAATAAGTTACCTTGTTGGAATGAATCTCAATTACATGAAAGTAGGCATTAGGATAATTGTGACATGATATCCCGCCAATTCTTCCTAGAATCATGGAGTTTCCATAATTTGGGGTATCTTGCCATGCACGTCTCTGGTGTGAGAGCTATGAGCTCGTTAATGACCTATGAACAAACTTCACGAACATGTAGTGAGTGTCGAAGGTCTCGATGAGTGATTTTAAGGCTTATTATGTATGTTGAGAGCCATTGATATTCAATCATGGCATGGAAGGAGCATGAGATGGATCGGAGCTCATCGGGTTGAAGGTTGTGGTCTGGTGAGACCATTCCTAAGTTTATTGAAGGTCGGTGGGAAGATGGTCGCTGCATGTTTTCCCCTCTTGGTAATAATTTAGATCTTAGGTATTCAAGTTGATACTTGAATTTATTTAGGTCGCGCTATTTGGGGTGTACCCGTTTTACCCATCATTACTTTCCTTTAGGTCTGGCGAGCTCCTAGGTCTCGACACCAAAATCTTTCATTGCCGAATCACGACCTCTGAAGCGACGCGACATTTTTTTCGACAACTACTTTGAGGTGTTGTGCCTTATTAGCTATGGAAATTACCTCGATTCACCATTAATGTATCATCCTAGAACTAAAAAAACCTCGTTTCACATTTAAAACTTGAGGACTTTGAAGGGTTTGAAACGTAGTAAAATTTTTCCGAACAATCCCGAGTTCTCCTTTACTATTAAGATGGGATTTGCTTAGTAATTTCCAACCTAAAAATTCTCAGGCTCCCTCATTTTTTTGGTGAAACGCCAGTTTTTGTTAGCCTTAGCATTCTTTGTGAAAGATCATTCCCAGCATCAAAGTGTGAGCTCTCTCTTTTCCCCTCTATTTCATTCTAGAAAATTTGCTTCTCTTTCGCGAAAGAATGTCTCCTCGTTAGCTTTGTAGTAGATCCTTTTCTATTGAACTCCCCATCGCGGAGACTCACATACCTAGTTAGTCTTCTTCCTCGGGTAACCCTTCTTTTCACACTAAAGAAACCCTTAGGGCTCTCCCATACCATGATTCTGATAATGAGGTCTACTAATTGCCTCCCCTTACTACTAGGGCTCCACGAATTAAGAGTAAGGTGTATATTACCGATGAACTGGAAGTTTTTTCCCTCAAATCCTCTATAGGTCCCTCCAAAATTTTTCAAATCAATGGAGAGAAAGGGTTGAACAAAGATGATGTCGTAGCTACTTTGGAATCCAAGCATCCCAATAGTAGGAGTGCTAGGCAGATCGTCCTTCACTTAACCAACCTTAGGGGAGGAATTCGCTTACCTTATCTCCATCCTCTCTTCTTTGACATAGCTTACTTTTGGGGGTTTCCTATGGCCCAACTGGTTCATAATGTCATTAGGTCCATTATAGGCTCTATAGCAACCTGTCATCTATGCAAGATCCCTGTTTCTCGGGACCTCTTTAGATGCTTTTTCAAAGTCGGCATCTCTACTACACCTGGTAAAACCAACGTAGGGTACATTTAATTCGACATTCGATATAGATTGTTAGGAGCTTTCCAGTCTTCCCAGTAAATCAGGCTCGAAAGGAACCATACCCCGACTACAATCTCCATAAAAAGTTTTATAATGGTCTAACCACTTTAACCTAGGAGCAAGAGAGAGCTGGAGTTTTCCTTGTCGACCGTGCCAACTCCGTTGTTGAAAAGGTTGGCTCTACTCAGCCAATCTAGCCTGTTCAATTTCTTCATTCGGTTGGATTGGGAAGTCCTATGGTTCGTGACCTTCCATCTCCAAATCCATCGAACAAGGGAAGGACCTCCCTACTACTTTTGGAAACAGCAAAGAACCGGCAACCTCTAAGCATTAGATGAATTTCCTCGGCCTCCCAGTCTGTTGAGGGGACAACCAGATGGGTGCTCGACCTTCCAATGGAGTCCTCCGACTCCTTATTTCAGTGGCCACATTGCCAATAGTCTTTAATGGAGTGTGTCCCCCCCCCCCCTCAATTGACAAAGAAATTTGCAAACAACTCACCGTTGCCGAGCTGGATAAATACGCTACTTCTCTTCACACAGTGGTGAACTTCACTATTTCTCCTCTTTTTCTTTTTGTTTCTAGACATAGTCCTTATGCAAATTCTTCTAGATATTGACCTCTTTTGTTTTCCAGAGCCATGTCTTCTTTGGTAAGAGGTGGAGAAGGCAAGTGGAGAGGGAGAAGAAAGATCAAGAATTTTCCACTCTGATCACCAAGCTTCAGGATGACAAAGCTCGCTTAGAAATGGAGGTACAGGAAATTCCTTTTGCTACTGAGCAGGCTAAGGCCAGATATACTACTATCCACACTCTCCTATAGGACAGCGAGAAGAAGCTATCTAGTGCCAAAGCTCTCAACTGGCACTTGTCCACCACTCTTGACATCGCTGTGAAGAGAGGTGAGGAGCTGGCTTCAGTGGGCGACGAGCAACGAAGTCTCATCAATGACTTAGAAGATCAGTTGGCTGATTACAATGCTCTGTGTAATGAAGATGGCGACCTCTCCTTAGCCAAGCTGGAATTGATTCCTCTCGTTCAAGACTATGTCGAATCCCTCCTGCAACCTCAAATAATGGTTCTATACTTGGATGTGATTGATTGACTCCAAAAGATCAATGGTGATATTAAAACCCATAAGAACTTTGATGACAAGTTATATCACTCAGATTCTATAATCCCTCTACCACGGGAGTATGAGGAGGAGGTTGCTGCTGTTGGAACTCTGGTTGAGGTAAGATCAGCTAATGATGATTCTCTTGAGGGAGGAAAAAGACAAGACATTCCTCATTTGGTGGCTTCCGAAGCTTCAGGTAGTCATGCTGCTAACCTTTCTAAATATGTCCTTACTGAAGAAATCCTTAATGAATTCAAATAGTGGTATTACACTATAGGTGTTCACACTCTTGAAGCTGCCAAGGAGAACCAAGAGATCCCAAGGGTGATGGCTCCAAAAGCTCTTACAGATGAGGTCACTCCATAAGAGATTGGTGGAGGTCCATTCCTGAGGTCATCCCAAGCTTGCCTATAACTTCTAAGAAGAAGAATGATTAAGTTGTAATAGACTAGGTCTTTTCTAAATCTTTTGTGATGTCTTTCTTCTTCTTTCTACCCAAAATTTGAAGACCATTTGCATATAACAAATACAATGCTCACTGCTTGAGCCCACTTTAATTCTTTTTTATACTAACTACATCGCGAGGTCTGTTTATGCCCTTGTTTTCTCATATCTATATGCATATGAAAATTAATCAAATTTCTTGCATTGGCTCTGCTGTTCCTCGGCACTTTGCAACTTGGAAAATGCTTGCATAGTAAAACTTGATAGAATTTGAACTTATACAAAGAAAGAGGATATAAGATCATAGTCAGCTCCGTGGCCTTAGCTTTTAGTTAAGTTTCTAAAACTCAATATGCACTTTTAATACAAAAATTTGAATAAGTTGCTAACTAGGTTGTCAGTATTAATTGTTTACTAACCAAAAATTTTTTAAAACTTTCAGATAGGTCACCAAGCTGAACAACGAGCTTGAGCAACTTGAAAAGTCTTATGCGTAGAATTTCTTTAGATGGCAGACATTCCAAGGCCTAAGCAGTTGTCTTCCTTTGAGATTAGCGAGCTTATAACTTCCACCTTTGTGAACTTCTTGAACTATATAAGGTCCTTCCCAGTTTTCTTGTAACTTTGTTAATTGCCCTTGCTTTAAAACATCTGACCTCTTGAGAATTATTTCTCCAACTGTGAAGTGTTTCTTGAAAGTTATTTCTCCTTCTACCAGCATCCGTAGCTTTATGCCTGACTACTTCAAAGAAGTCTAGGTCTGCCCTTCTCTCCCCCTCATTTAAGACTGAATCGTATCAATAAATCTCAAGGATTGCATTCCAACTTCTACAAGCATTACAGCTTATGCACCAAAACACAAGCTGAAAGGAGTTTCTCCAATAGCTTTTCTAGGTGTGGTACTGTAAGCCCATAGGATACTTGGAATTTCTTCTGGCTAGGAAGGTTTCTGACCTTCAAAAATTGTTTTGTTTGTGACCTTAGCCAGTCCATTTGCTTGAGGAAGAGCTACGAAAGTTGATCTCGATTCTATATTCAAATTTTCACAAAAGTTCTTGAAGGGATCACCAACAAAATGCCTACCATTGTCGGCAATGACAGCTCGTGGAATTCCCAATTTGCATACAATATTTCTACAAACAAAGAATTGCACTTTTGATGAAGCATCTGGTGAAATACTCTACGACCACTATCAGGAATTGAACAACCCCCACTCCTTTTTGAAAAGGTCCTTGTATGTCAATGCCCCAGACATCAAATGGAACTGACCTGCTGATAGATTGAAACCTCGTTGGGGGTACATATGACTTATTTCCATGCAATTGGCAACTCGAGCATTTGTGTATGGACCCCTCAATATCTAAGACCATCGAAGGCCAATAATAACCAGTTGTTAGTATCTTCTTCGCCATGGTTTTGGCTCCTATGTGTGATCCACATATTCCACTATGTACCTCCTCAATAACGTTTTCTCCTTCTCTCTTGCTCAGGCACTTAAGTAATGGTCATGTGTATGACCTTCTGTACACTTCATCATCTCCTATCAAGATGTAACGAGTTGAGCATTTTTGAATTTAGTGAGCTTCTCTGGCATCTCTTGGGAGCTTGCCATCTTGGAGGAATTTGTAAATGGGGTATCTCTAGTCCTCTTGGTCCGCTATGACCAAATTTTCCTATTGGTTTGTGCTCGCAGAATATAGCTATTTCACCAATCACACAGCTTTGGTCCTTGCGAGCTCTAGGTAGACCTTGGATAGTATATCAGCCTCTGAATTTTTTCTCTCTAGGTATTTGTTCAATAAGGAAGTTTTAAATTTTTGATGTTATATCTCTTACTTTTTTTAGATATTTATTCTTGTTTCCTTCCTTTGCTTCATAGGCTCCATCGACCCGGCTGGCCATAACTTGTGAGTCTATTTTACCATGCAATTTTTGCACTTTTAAAGCCTTTATGAGTCTTAGACGTACTAAGAGAGCCTCATATTCGCATTCATTATTCGAGGTTGGCAAATTAGAGTCAGGGATTCTCACTCCCTCAGGGCTGATCAATATAATTTCTACACCTAAATTTTCCTTTCCGATGGAACCAACTGTGTACATGGTCCATACAATAGTTTCACAAGTTTCAGCGAGCTTCAATGGAACTCTTGTACATTCTTCTACGAAGTTTGAGAGAGCTTGGGCTTTAATAGCTTTCCTCGATTCGAAATCAATCTGATACCTGAGAGTTCAAGCGACCACTTCATCGTCTTGCCTAACAGCTTAGGGTTTGCCAGAGCTAGCTTCAATGGCAAATTAATCACTACTCTGATCTGGTAAGCTTCAAAATAGGGCTTAAGCTTCCTTGATGTTATAACAATAAGGTACAAAAACTTCTCGAGGTTTAAATACTTAATTCTAGGACCTCGAAGTAATAGACCTACATAATCCACTGGAAATTGCGAACCCAACTTTTCAACTGAGAGTTATGAGTTGACTGAATTCTCGGTTATAGTTAAATACTTCAAAAATTCTTCTCCAGACCTCGATGACACAAGCTGTGGGGATCTTCCCAGGAATTCCTTTCAGCTTTTTGAAAGATGTTTGGCAAATCTCTATCCACTGAAAATCCTTGGGCTTCTTCAATTCATCATAAAACTTCTCCCCCTTATCGGCCATCTTGTTGATGAAGCGACTCAATGCTGCCATCTTCCCTATTAAACTCTGGACTTCATTAATGCTTTTGGGAGGTTCCATATCTAGGAGTGCCTTTATCGTATTAGGGTTTGTATCGATGCCTCGTTCTGATATCATAAAACCTAAAATTTGTTCAGCTGAAACTCCAAAATTGCACTTTTTGAGATTGAGTTTTATGTAAGCAGCTTTCAACGTCTGAAAAGTCTCTCTTCACTGGCTAGTCTGAAAAGTCTCTCTTATCTTTCTTCTGCTCAATTTGTACTGCTTTGTCATTGAAACGACTATAGTAGCTCCTGGTGCTCTCACCAACCTTTTGCGTGATGTTAAAGAGATCATTAATATCTTTCTCACACTTCTTGCTGCTCTAGTAGTTCTTTAGGAATAGCTCCTTCATTTGTGTCCAGCTCGAAATGCTTGCTTTCGGAATACTATTAAACCATGATACTTTCTTTGTCAACGTGGACCGAAAAGCTTGGCACTCGACATGATCAGGGTATTTGAACAACTCCATGTAGGAAGCATACTCATTTATATGTTGCTGTGGTTCCCCTATGCCATCATATTTTGCCTCAACCTATCACGCTTTGAACCCTTGAGGCATTCGAGCAGTTTTGATCCTGTGGGTAAATGATGAAGGTTCTAATAAGTCCACACTACTCTATATTTCCTTGTCCCCATTTCTTTCCTAATTTGCTAGGAGAGTCGCTCTCCTCATTGGGTTTAGGGCTATATCCCGAGCATCACTGCCTGTCCTTTTGATCAGGCTTTGCCTAGAAGGTATCCCTCCCTCGGGAGGAGTTCTTAGTGAGCTACCTTGCTCATCACAACTTGCTTCTTACCGCTGACCTCTAGAGATTGCTGCTTTATTGGATCATGCGTGAGCTACCCTATCCCTCAAGTCGTAACTACGTCCATTAAATAGAGTTTCTCTGAGATCAATCACAAGTGGACCTCTTTCTATGCTAACTCTTTCTTGGATCCTTTCCCCCTGTGACCTTTCCTGCTCAAACTCAGCTTCTCGACCCTCAGCATTTGAAGTTTGGACTTGCCGAAGGTCGTTCCTTCTCTTTGAACGCAAAGGTGGATCTGGTTGCATGCAATTCCTTTGGTCTCGGGGTTGTTGTGTCTCCCTCCAAGATGTGGCGGGACTACACCCGGTCGATACATAATCTCTTCAACTAAAAACTCTTGCTAGGGCTACCACCATGCATTCTGAGAGGTCAACAGGAACAGATACTCAACTTCCCCTGGATCTCTGTGGTCTAGGGTCATTGTCATTGTTATTCTAATTTGGATATCCGTGTCCTCCCCTTCTATGCTCAAGTGGATGCTCCACTAGGATCCTCTAGGATGGTCCTGACCATGTTGGTCTTGGTAGTTCTTCCTGGTCAGTCGGTCCCTCAATATTGTTATTTGCCCTTGGGAGGGGATCCTTTAGGCACTGCTTCTCCAGTGAACAACTATGTCCTTCTTGGTGGTCTGCCATGATGTGGTGGCTGCACCCGTGTTGGTTGTGATCGGGCCATTACAATTCCTATTTATTTTCTTTATGTGTATGGAAGAAAAACTCTACATAGAATGTAATTCCCACAGACAGCACTAGAAGTGATGGAGCCTGGAAATGGTCTTTGTCACCTTGAATGGTGATGAAGCATGAAATCACAACCAAAAGGATAAATTAGATCACCGGAGTAGGCTATTGCACTGAGGATAACTTCGATGCCCAAGTCAGTATTCAATTCCAATCAAAATTGAATGAGATCAACTTGTCTAAAAAATCGAGTGATTCAATAATGCATATCGAATAATAAGTTAGCATGTTGGAGTGAATCTCAATTACATGAAAGTAGGCATTTTGGATAATTATGAGATCATATCCCGCCAATTGCTCCTGGAATCATGGAGTTATCATAAGTTCGGGATATCTTACCATGCACGTCTCCGGTGTGAGAGCTGTGAAATCATTAATGACCTATGAACCAACTTTGTGACCTTCTAGTCAGCTTCAAAGGTCTCGATGAGTGATTTTAAGGCCTATTTGGTGTGTTGAGAGTCATAGATATTCAATTGTGTTACTGAAGGCACATAAGATGGATCAGAGCAGACTAGGTCGAATGTCGCGGTTTGGTGAAACCTAGGTTAGTTGGAAGAAGGTTGCTGCCTATTTTCCCCCCTTAGTAGTAATTTGGATCATAGGTATTGGAGTCAGTACTTGAACTTATCTATTCGAGACGTACCCGTTTTACCCATCACACGCAGTTAATATAAAATACAAATTAATACTGTCTTGGAATAAGATTTTCAATAATTTCATAAAGTTTATCGAAAAATCATATATTTAACGAAAATTTTTGTTTTTTTAAAAATCAGAACTTGAAGACATGATTACCTATACATACCAAAATAATTAGAGATACCTTAAAAGTGATCAAATAATTTCATAACAAAAATATATGAGTGACCATTTTATGTACATAAAGTATATGATATTATTAAATAATAGACATATATTTTTTATTGCAGAAACTGGCATGACCCGAATGAATCGATTTGAATGGTCCAGATACAGACCTGAATATTTGAAAGTCCGAATCACAAGAGGAAAGGTGGGCAACGAACTCTTCCCACCAAGCTCATAGGTCACCGACCTTAAAATGAGCTGAGGAGAGGTCTCACTTGAACTGCAACCTTTGATCCGATCAGCTCCAATCCATCTCATACATCTTCCATGCCACAACTAAATGTCCATGACTCTTAACACACACTATGAACCTATAATCACTCATCATGACCTTCTAAAAGGGATAGTCGAGACCTTCGGCATTCACAGGTAGGTCACGAAGTTGCTTTAAGGTCACGAAGGCGCTTGACCAGAAACATGCATGGCAAGGTATCCCAACTTACGGAAACTCCACGATTCTTGGAGCAATTGGCGAGATATCATCTCACAATTATCCTAATTGCCTACTTTCACGTAATCGAAAAGTCACTACCAACAAGGTAACCTAGTATTTGGTATATATTATTGAATCACACACTATTCATGGACAGATTTAGCTAATTTTTCTCAAAGATGCCTCTCTCAGAATACTGAGATAAGCATCGGAGTTATCCTTAAGGTGAAAACCCACTCCGGTGATCTAATTTTCCCTTTCTGGTTGTGATTACAAGCGATATAAGATCAGTTTGGGGTGACCTGTAGATCATTTCTAAGCTTTAGCACTTCTGGCGCTGTCGTGGGAAGAACATTCTAGGTATAGCTTGCTTCCATAAACAGATAGAAAAATAAGACTTGTGATGACCTGATCGCAACCACCGCGTGTTCAGCTTCCTTGACGTGGTAGACCACCTGATAGAACACAATTGTGCACTGAAGAAGCAGTATCGAAAGACCCAATCCCAATGGAAGATAACAATAATACTTGGTAGTCGATCAACAAGAACAGCTGAGATCGTCACGGTAAAGGCCATCCCTAAGGGTCCAGGTGGACCATCCACCGGAGAACGAAAAGGGAGGACAGAGACACCCCAACTAGAATGACAATGTCCATAACCCCGAACCATAGATATCAGGGGGAAGTTGAGTGTCCTTACCAACTGACCTTTTGGAATGCATGGTGGTAGCTCTAGAAGGAATCTCGAGTAGAAGATATTATATATTGATGGGATGCAGTACGGCTCCATCTTAAAGTAAAACACTACTACCTTAAGATCAAAGGGGTTGCAAATAGCTGCCTTCACAAGCAAGGCACGACCTTTGCCCAAACATGGAAGGTCGAGAGGTAGGGCTAGCAGAATAAAGATCATAGGGGGAAAGGATTAGTGAAAGGCCAAATGCGGAAGGAGTCCCACTTTTGGTCGACCTACGAGAAATCTTACTCAGTGGAAGGGTTTATGACTTGAGGGACAGGCTTAATGGAGCCACAATCTCTTGGGGTCAACCATAAGAAGCAAGTCTTAACGAGTAGGGGAGTTCACTGAGAACTCCTCTTGGAGGAAGGATACCTCGTCAATGCAATCTGATCAAAAGAAGAGGTAGTGATGCCCAAGAGGTAGTGATGCCCACTAGGGAGAGTGACTCTCTCGACGAATCAAGAGAGAAATGGGAACCAGGAAATATAGAGCAGTATGGACCTATTGAAACCTTTGCCATTTGTCCACAGCATCAAAATTGCTCAAATACAACTAGGATTTAAAGTACCACAAGTTGAGGTGACGTATGATAGCACAAGGAACATCTGCAACATATAAATGAATAGGTTTCCAACATGAAAATGTTTGTGCACCCTGAGCATGTCAAATGCTGAGCTTTCCAATCCATGCTGACCAAGAAAGCACAATCCTAGTTCAAGGGCCTTTTGAAAGCAAGTACAATGAGTTGTACAAAACTGAAAGAGTTGTTCTTCAAGAACTATCAGAGCAGCAAAAGGTTTGAGAAAGTCATCAATGATCTTATTAACATCAAACACAAATTTGGTGGAAGCAGCAAAAGCTATTACAATCATTTGAATGACGAGGTAGTGGAAATTGAGCAGAAAAACGATGCTATCCACATCATTGCCTTTAAACAAGAACTGCAAAGGGGGCTGGCAGAAGAGATAGTAAAGACCATCAAGGAGCTAAAAACACTCCTCGAAAAGTTGAATAAAGTAGAGGAAACAACAATCTAGAAAAAGAATCTTGGATTCGCCTCAACTATTGAGAAAAAGACCAAAGGGAACCCACAATCATCAAAACAAGATAGAAAGGATCCTCATTTGCATGAAGGATCTTCAGATAAGAAAAGGAAGTTGATTCCTGAACTAGTGACAGTTCCCCTGATGGCCAAGCGGGCGAACGACTAGTGGTCATGGAAAAGAATTGTCTTCTAAAGCCACCAAGACCTCTCAAAACCCTTTTGGCCAAGAGAGACATGGCAAAGTTTTGGCACTACCATAAGGACCATGGTCAGCTCATAGAGGACTGTTTCGACCTTAAACAAGAAATTGAGGGGTTGGTAAATGAGGGCCATTTGCAAGAATTCTTGGCTAGGAATACAGGTCCTGCAAATCCATCTCCTCCAACTGCAAACCACCAGCGACCTCCGATCGGAGAGATTAATGCCATTGAAAGAAGGTCGAAGCAAACTGGGGGAGGAGATTCAGACCCCCAAATGGTATCATTCCAGATTGGAGATTTCTTGGTATGAAAGACACCGATTGACACTGGAAGTGCAATGAATGTCTTGTACAAAAAGGTGTTCAATCAAATGGGGATTCATAAGAGCTCTCTGATAAAGTCAGATATTGCCTTTACCAGCTTCAGTGGTAGAATGACCTATGGGTTCCAACTATGGTCTATGTGGATGGCAGCGGGATCGCAAAGGTCATGGACTTGCTATTGTTAGATGCACCAGGAACTTACATTGCAATTCTTGGAAGGAGAGGAGTCATGGATTTGAGGGCTGAAATCTCCTTTTCAAGCTACTGCATGAGGATCCAAGTCATAAAAAGCTAAATCATACTAGAAGGAGACAAATAGACAGCCACAGAATGCTACCTCGCTGAAGAGGATGTTGAGGCCTTGGTAATGTCCGAGCAAGATTTCATTGACCACACTAAGGAGGATGATGAGTCCAGAAT
This sequence comes from Parsonsia alboflavescens, assembly GCA_028571225.1. NCBI lineage: Eukaryota > Viridiplantae > Streptophyta > Magnoliopsida > Gentianales > Apocynaceae > Parsonsia > Parsonsia alboflavescens. The sequence continues at coordinate 2,020 of JAOXNR010053582.1, read as the reverse complement.
CCCGGCTACTAGCAAGGGAGAAAAAGTTTTTCTCAACTTTTGCCTTCCAAGATTAAAGGGAAGCTCATTGATTCCCTTCAAGAATAGGAATAGTGAAGGGATTGACAAAGGGATAGTGAAGCACAAGGTCGGGCTTAGACTAGGAGTCAAACCAATAAAGCAAAAGAAAATAACTTTTGCCCTAGAAAGAAATGAGGTCATAGCTTGAGAAGTCCAAGTTCTTCTAGATGCTAGAATTTTGAAAGAGGTTGTGTGCCCAGAATGGCTTGCCAATCCAGTGGTTGTGCCAAAATTAAGGAACATGTAGGATGTGTGTGGACTTCACCATACTAAACAGACATTGTCAGAAAGACTCATACCCAATCTTGGGCATTGATCAAATGGTAGACTTAACAGTTGGATATCAATGGAGCTAGAAGACATGGAAAGAACCTCATTCATTAGAGAGGTCAGAAGCTACTGTTATACTAAAATGCCATTCGATTTGAAGAATCAAAGGAAAAATTCCAACGAGCCATGCACAAGGTCCTAAAGAAACAGCTCAGGGGAAACATTGAGGTCTATGTGGAAGTCCAAAACCTCGAAAGACTTCATTGAGGATATAAGAGAGACTTTCCAGACACCGAAAGCTGCACACATGAAGTTTAATCCTGAAGAGTGTACCATTGGAGTTTTAGTAGGAAAATTCATAGGTTTTATGATATCAGAACATGGCATTGATGTCAACTCCTATAAAATAAAAGCACTCCTAGACATGGAACCTCCCAGAGCCATTAAGGAAGGTCAAAGTTCAACGGGGAAGATGGCAGCATTAAGGCTTTTCATCAGCAAAATGGCTGACAATGGAGAGAAGTTTTATGACGTCCTGGAAAAACGTAAAGATTTCCAGTGGACAGAATATTGCCAAAGGCTTTCAAAAAGCTAAAAGAATTTCTGGGAAAATCTCTATAGCTTGTCTCACTAAGTTGGGGAGAGGAGATCTTGATGTACTGAACTGCAACAGAGAAGGCAGTCAGCTCGATGCTACTAGTGGAGAGGTTAGGTTTCAATTTCCAGTGTATTATGTAAGCCATTTGCTCCGAGATAATCAAAATTAGATATTCGGACCTCGAGAATTCCTGCACCTTATTGTTATTACTTCAACAAAGCTTGAGCACTATTTTGAAGCTTACTCGACAAGAGTATTAACCAATCTATCACTAAAGCAAGCTTTAACAAGCTTTGAGGGAGTGAGAATCCCTTACTCTGTGAAATATAACTTCCCAAAATCGAATAATGAATCCGAATTTGAAGCTCTCTTAACAGGCCTAAGACTCGTAAGAGCTTTAAAAGTGCAGAAATTGCATGCTAAAACTGATTCACAAGTTATAGTTGCCTGGGTAGCTGGAGAATACTAAGCTAGGAAAGAAAACATGATTAAATATCTCAAACAAGTAAGAGATATAACTTCGAAACTTGAGTATTTCCTCATTGTGCAAATACCTATAGAGCAAAATTCAGAGGCTAACATACTATCTAAAGATTACCGAGAGCTTGTGGGTGAAGGAGAACCGGATCCCGAATCCACTAGGAAACGAATCCGGAGTCTCGGGATTTTAAAAAACTTTCTCACATTGGAGTTTGAGAACGATATCTAGAATGATGATTCGCGGAGATCTTGTCTTGCGGAATGGATCTGGACTTCTTGATCTACTTGCATAAGATCTTCTAATCTATTCCCTATCTGCCTGGGTGAACAGAAAGGAAAATAAAAGATCATAGAATTCTATGTGGAGTGGAGAAAAACAGACTTTCTGTAATTTTTCTGCAGAGAGAAAAATTATATCTATTTTCTTTTCTAAGGTTTCAGAATGATCGTTTTTTTTTTTTTTTTTGCTGGTTATTACAGGATTAATAAGTAATCCTTTAATGACTAAAACAGAAATATGGGTTTTCTATGGGCGAAGAGCCCAACAGCCCAACAATCCTTTTATTTAATTAAAGGTCCAATAATTATTCATTGGATCATGGACCCAACATA
>JAOXNR010053581.1:0-13980 GCA_028571225.1 Parsonsia alboflavescens | reverse complement strand
CCCCCCCCACCTCTCTTCCTTATATCCATCCTCTGCTCCTTGACAAGACTTATTTCTGGTGATTCCCTATTGCTCAACTAGTGCCCAATGTTGTTAGAGCCGTGGCTGCTTTCATAGCTACCTGGTCATCTATACAAAGTTCCAGTATCCTTGGAGCCTTTTAGGTGGATTTTCAAAGTAGGAATTTATACCGCACCTCATGGTATTGGTCATGGCTATCTTCAGTTAAACATGCATCATAAGGACAAACTTGTAGGTTTTTTCTAGTCCTCTTGTTGTCCATGGAAAGATTCTTATTTCCATGCTAAACTTGCCATAAACTTAATTCAAGACGATCTTTATCCAAAATGGAATTTGAGTAGGACCTTTTATAACAAGCTCCCCAAGTTGGAAGGCGAGGTCAAGATGGCTAAGGTCTTTCTTTTTAACTTGGCCCAATCAGACCACCTGAAAATAGGTTCTACTGTTCCCAGTTGGGACACTTCTTTCCTTATTCTTGCTAGGCTTGGAAGGCCCAAGAATCTTGACCTTCCTAGAATTAGAAAGTCTAGTAGCATTCCCTCTTCTGGTAGGGTTGTGAGTCGTTAATTTGAGCAAATTTTAACCCATTTTGTGGATAAATGTTGATTCTAACTTGTCTTTCCTTGTTTTGAAAGATATGTGGACTATCTGGTGTACTGTTCGTCTTGAGGTACCTCACCAAGATTACCAACTTCAAGATCAAGCGGATTGAGCTTAGTGTCTCCAAGCTCCATTATTGGAGCTTCCATCCCAACCTCTAGGGCTAAATCCTCTACTACGACACTTGCTAAAGTCATTGTTCCTCCCAGTTGGACAAAAAAGAACATAATGGCTGGAAAAACTAAAATTGCTTTGAAAAGGAGCAGAGTGGATGCTGCTTTACAAGTTTCTAGCACTTTGCGTCCTACGAAAATTATCTCTATGTCTGAATCACTTTCTTCGGATCTGGACAAAAGGAAAAGGTATCCACCGTTGCTGCGACTGACAAAACTCAAAGCTCTAGTGACCTCCTAGAAAGAGGTGGATTTCAATGGCTGTGCTGCGAGCGAGGTCACTGAGACCTTGAAAATCTCTAAGTAAGAGTGTCTTGGCGAAGTCCATCTTGTGGAGGAGGTTAAGAGATGGTCCCCGACCTACTATTGGAGTCTATCGACTCTTTATTCCAATTTCCACATGCCCAATCTTTCTTGATAGAATGTGTGAATTCTGTTAACAAGGAAATTTGTAGACAACTCACAGATAATGAGCTTGATAAATTTGCTGCTACTTTGCAGTCTGCTGTAAGTCAACTTTGCTTCTCTTTAAAAAATTTGGTTAACTTAGCAAGATCACTCTTATATTGTATACTGATTTCTTTCTCTGTTCATTCTTCCCTTCAGGGCTATGTTTTTATTTGCAAGAGATTGCAGAGGAAAGAGGAAAAGGAAAGAAAGATACGGATTTTGCTGTTCTGTTCCAGAACCTTTAGAACGAGAAGGTTTGTCTAGAGGAGGAAAACAAGAGGCTCGCTGCTACAGAGGAACAAGCCAATGAATCCCTTGTTTCCATTGGTAACCTCCTTACAGATGCTAAGAAAAATGTCTTTGAATGCAAGAAGGAGAATTTGAAGATGATTAAGTGATAATGTTAGGAAGAACGAGCAGCAGGTCAACATAAGGGAGAAACTTCAAGATTGTGTCCAAGAGTTAGAGTATTAGGTTGAATCTGATGCCTAATAGCTTGAAAATTCCTGAGCTTTCTATGATGAGAAAGGTAATCTTTCTCTAGAAAAGCTTGAAGCGCTTCTTGTTTTTCAAGCTTATGTCTAATCATTAATGGCAACCTAGATGATAGGCTTATATGTTGAGGGAATCAAACTGTTGAAGGCCAAGAATCCTGGGTTGCAAGTCGATGAGGGCTGGATGCTGGCTTGAATCACCCTAATAGGGTTGTTCCTACTCCATGGTAGCGTGATAGGGTTGCTCCTCCCGTTCAAGGGCAAGATGAAGTCGATGAGTAGAAGACTGAGGTTGTTGGCCTCATTGAAGAAAGAGAGGTTCATGACATCCCTCCTTTCATGACTTCTTTACCTTCAGGTACGATTATTGATACTTATGGCGACTTACTTAAGTACTATTTTTTCCAACCCAAACCAGTAGATTTCTTTGAGGCTCTTGATCTTTCCCGAGCTATTCGTTTTTTCTTTGGTGGAGTGCCCATTGACATAGTTATTGAATATCCTACAAGTCCTTCTAGCATTCATGGTGAGGAGTGGGAGGTCGCCAAGGAGGTCGCAGGTGACGAAACAGTTGCCAACAAGCAAGAAGACCCTGAGTAGACAAAGAATTGATTGTAATAATTTAGGTCTTCTTGAGGCTCTATCATGCCTTCTTCCTCTATTTTTTTTGTTGGATGGCTGTAACATATACAAGTCTTGTTTTGAGCTCTTTCCCTCTTTTACAAATATATGTTTAGTAAATCGTGGCCTGTTTGTGGCCTTTTTGAATATCTATGGTTTCTTTCCAAATATTTGCATTAGCTTGAATCTTGCTTGGGTGGAAAATATAGTTGCATGGATAGAGCTTGACAGAACTTGTACCAATAGGAAGAAACAGGATCTTTTATTTAACTTCAAAATCATTCTTTTAATGAGCTTGTGAAGCTTCAACTTTTGAAGCAGAAATTTGAGTAGTTTTGTAGGGCTGAATAATGAACTTAAACAACTCGGTAGAACTAGGCAAAGAACTTCTTTAAGTGACAAGCATTCTAAGGACTTAAAAGTTGCCTACCTTTGAGATTAGCAAGCTTGTAACTTCCACCTTTAGGAGCTTCTTGAATTATATAAGGTCCTTCCCAACCTTCTCGTAATTTTGTTAGGTATCCTTGTTTTCCAACATCCGACTTGTTGAGGACCACTTCTTCAATTGCAAAATGCTTTTCTTTAACCATTTTGTTGAAGAAATTTGTAACCTATTTCTTATATCTTTTATCAGCTTCCATTACTTTGTTTTTGTCTTCGTCAAGGAGGTCTATGTCTGCCTTCTCTCCCTCTTGTTTAAGACTAAATTGTATTTAGCTAATCTCAAAGATTGCATCCCAACCTTTACTGGGAGTACTGCTTTTGTACCAAAACACAGATTGAAAGGTGTTTCTCCAATAGGTTTTCTTCGTGTGGTTCTGTACGCCCATAGTATGCTTGGAGTTTTCTTTGGTCGGGAAGGTTTCTGACCTTCCTTTTTGATCTCGGTGAGCCTTTTCTTGCGACCTTCTAGTATTGTCCTGTTAGTGGCCTTTGTGAGTCCATTGGCTTGAGGATGAGCCACTAATGTGAGTCTTTGTTCTAGGTTTAAATTCTCACAAAAGGTCTTGAAAGGATCACATGTAAATTGGCTTCCATTGTCCAAGATGATTGCTTGCAGAATCCCAAATTTGCATATAATGTTTCTCCACATGAAAGATTGCACTTTAGGTGATGAAATATGGTCATGGGCTCTGGTTCACATCTTGTGAAGTATTCCATGGCTACTAACTGAACAACCCCCATTCTCTTAGGAAAAGGGCTTAGTATGTCAATTAATTAGATGTCAAAAGGAACTGAAGAACATTTAGATTGAAACCTCATTAGGGGTACATGTGACTTGTTTACATTTAATTGACAACTCATCCATCTTTGAATGACCCTCAATATTTGATACTATAGAAGGCCAATAATACTTTGTACTCAATATCTTTGCCACTATGTACCTCTTCAATGACATACTCTCCCTCTGCTTTACTTGGGCATTTGAGTAATGGCCAATTGTATGACCTCTTGTATACTACATCATCGCCTGTCAAGACATAAAGAGGTGCCCATTTCCTGATTTGGCGAGCTTCTATTGCATCTTCTTGGAGCTTTCCATTCTTTAGGAATTTATGCAGTGGATACCTCCAATCTGATTGGTCATATATAGCTAAGCTTTCTTCTTGATTTATGCTTGGAACGTGTAATTGTTCGACCGGGAGCTTAGCTTTGGTGCCAGCTAGCTCTTGATAGACTTTGGATAGTACATCAGCCTCCGTATTTTGTTCTTTAGGAATTTGTTCTGTAAGGAAGTATTCAAGCTTTGATGTTATATCTCTTACTTGCTCAAGATATTTAATCATGTTGTCATCTGTAGCCTCGTAGGTTCCAGCGAATTGGCTAGCAATGACTAGTGAATTAGTTTTGCATGCAATTTTTGTACTTTTAAAGCTTGTATAAGTTTTAGACCTTCTAAGAGAGCTTCATACTCGAATTCATTATTTGAGGTTGGGAACATATATTTCACAGAGTACGAGATTCTCACTCCCTTAGGGCTGTTCAATATTATTCTTGCACCTGAATTTCCTTTTTCAATGTAACTATCTATGTACACGGTCCATACATTAGTTTCACGAGTTTCAGAGAGTTATAGTGGAACTCTTGTACATTCTTCCACAACGTCTGAGACAACTTAGGCCTTTATAGCCTTTCTTGGTTCAAAATCAATTTGATATCTCGAGAGCTAGAGTGACCACTTCATCGTTCTACCTGATAGCTTGGGCTTTGCCAATTCTTGTTTCAGCGACAAATTAGTTAACACACTAATCGGGTAGACTTCGAAGTAGGGCTTCCTTGATGTAATAACAATGAGATATAGAAACTTCTCAAGGTCTGAGTACTTAACTTCAGGACCTCGCAATACATGACTTATAAAATAAATAGGGAATTGTAAACCTAACCTTTCTACTAGCAGTACCGAGCTAATTGCTTTCTTGGTTCCAATGAGGTACATTAAAAGTTCTTCTCCAGGTCTTCGTGAAACGAGCTGTGGAGGTTTTCCTAGGAACTCTTTCAGCTTAAAAAAGGCCGTTTGACAGTCTTCCAACCACTGGAATCCATCTATCTTTTTCAAAATGTTATAAAACTTCTCTCTTTTGTCAACCATTTTGCTTATGAAGCAACTTAATGCTACCATCTTTCCTATAGACTTTGGACCTGTTTGATATTCCTGGGAGGTTCCATGTTTCAAAGAGCTTTTATTTTGTTAGGTTTACATTAATTCCCCTTTCTGATATCTTGAAGAATAAGAATTTTTTCTGCTGAAACTCCAAAAGTGCACTTCTCAAGGTTCAGCTTCATGTGGGTAGCTTTCATTATTTGGAAAGTCTCTCTCATATCTTCAATGAAGTCATCTGAGTTCTTGGATTTAATTACTATGTCATGCACATAGACTTCAATGCTTCGTCCTAATTGTTTCTTGAAGACCTTATGCAGAGCCCGCTGAAATTCTACCCCTGCATTCTTCAATCCGAAAGGCACTTTAGTGTAGCAGTAGGTCCCAACCTCAGTTATGAATGAGGTTTTTTCCCATATCTTCTAGGGCCATTGGGATTTGATGGTATCCCCTATATGCATCTAGAAAGCATAACCATTGGTATCTGGCTATTGAGTTTACCATCTAATCAATGCTTGGTAGAGGGTATGAATCTTTTTGATAGTACTTGTTTAGTGTGGTGAAATCCACACACATTCTCCCTGACCCCTCTTTTTTTGGGAGCCATTAGGGTAGACGACCTCTTTTAGAATTCCAACATCGAGTAGAGTGTGGACTTCTCGAGCTATTACTTTGTTTCTTTCTGGAGCAAGAGTTTTATTCATTTGCTTGACTGGTTTGACTCTTGGCCTGAGACCAACCTTGTGCTCTATTATTTTTCTTTCAATCCCTTTCAAGTAGGTAGGCCATGAGGCGAAAAATTTTTGGTACTCTTGAATTGAATCGACCAATTTTCCCTTGATTTTGGAAGGAAGAAATTCTCCGACCTTTATCTCTTTCATAGGGAATTTATGGTTGATAAAAACTTTTTGCCCTTTTCCAGCTGCTTGGATCCTAGATTTGTCATCGTCTAAGGGTTGGTCGATGAAATCGAATTTAAAGCTCACTTTAGAGGTCTCGACATCTCTTTCTGCGAGGTAGCATTCTGAAGCCACCTTTTTGTCTCCTTCCAAAGTGATTCAACTGTCTCCAACCTGTATCCTTATGCAATAGTTCAGTAGGGAGATCTTGGCCTTTAGGTCCATGAACCCTTTTCTTCCTAAGATTGCGTTGTAGGTCCTTGGTGCTTTCCCCTACTATTTACATATACTATAGTAGGAACATGAAAAATCCCCTCAATGTAGGTGGTACTTCCACTGAAGCTAGTCAAAACTATGTTAGACTTCAACAACAAGCTTTTGTCAATTCCCATGTTTCAAATGTCTTCTTGTACAAAACATACACTACGCTTCCAGTGTCCACCAAAATTTTGCAAACTGGAAATTGTCTTATCTGAAAAGATACTATGAGAGGTTCTACATCTGCCCCCTAAGGTCACTTGGACCTCCTCTCAATCGCATTGATTTCCCTCACTAAAGGTCATTGATTGGCCCTTGCAGGTGGTGGACCGGAAAGACCTACAGTTTTGGATAGGAGCTTCTACGAGTGACCTTCTTTGATTAGCCTTTCGATTTCTCGTTTAAGGTCAAAAAATCTTCTGTGAGATGATGATGATCTTTGTTGTAATGAAAGATATTCTTCATGTCCTTTTTGGCTAATGAAGTCTTGAGAGGTGTCGGTGGTCTCAGAAGTCTTTTCTTTTCCATGATTAGCAAAATTTCTACTCACGGTGCAGTCAAGTTGGTTGTCACTATGTCAGGAATAGTCTTTCTTTTTTTTCTCTAAAGATCCCCCCATTAAATGGGAATCCTTCCTATCTCGCTTTGGAGGATTGGGGACTTTTAGATCATCCTTTAGACTTCTTTTTTTATGGCTGGAGTGAAATTGGGGATCTTTTTTTGTCCTATAGTTTCTTCTGCCTTGATCAATTTTTTCCAAGAGCGTTTGTAACTCCTTACTAGTTTTCACTGGTTCTTCTGCTAGTCAGAGGGCCACATACCCCCTTAGCAATCCTTGCTTGAACGCTGTAATGTAAATAGAATCATTTTTCTGTTCAATTTCAACAGCTTCATCGTTGAATCGCTCGTAATAGCTTCTAGTGCTTTCATTGACCTTTTGTCTAATGTTGAAGAGGTTGTTAATGTCCTTCTCGCATTTTTTGCTACTCTGGTAATTTTTAAAAAAGACTTCCTTGAGCTGTGTCCAGCTTGAAATGCTGGCTTCCGATAGGCTTTTGAACCAAGATTGTCCTTTCTAGGTCAATGTTGATCAGAAAACTCGGCACTTGTCTTCGTCAGGGTATTCAAGGATCTCCATGTATGAGACATATTCATCAATGTGTACCTATGGTTCAATGGTCCCATCATAGTTAGGACCGACTTGAGGTGCCTTGAATCCTAAAGGCATTTGAGCGGTTCTTACAATGTGAACAAAAGGTGATGGTTCAGATAGGTCCACATTGCTCTGTATTTCCTATTTGATATTTCTATTGTGATTTGTTTCTAGACCTCTTCTCGTTTGGTGGTCAGGGGCTGCTCCTTGGTTCATACTGCCTGTTCAGCTGAGCCTAGATGGATCCCGTTTTCTAGAAGGATTTCTTAGCGAGCTCTCATGTTTGTCTCAACGTACTTCCTGTCGATGGGTTTTGGACATTGCCGCTCGGATAAGCATATCTCGAAGGTCATAGCCATGACCATTTCGGAGGGTATCTTTGAGGTCTGTTATAGGTGGGGTTCTTCCTGTGTTTCCTTCTTCTTCTATTCTAACTTCACGAGTTGTTCTATTTGGTGGAGTTATTTTGCAACCTTCACTGTTTCCAAGGTGATTATTTGGAGTATTTCTTCTTACCCCTGGAGATAGAGGTGGGGGATCTTCTTGAGCTCCATGTTGCTATCCAGGTCCTCCGGGTTGTTGCCCATCTCTTTGAGACGGAACTAGGCTCCGCCTAGTTGTCACATTGTCCCTCCTGCCTGAGAGACCTTCCAAGGCCACTACCATGCATTCCAGGATGTCGGCATAGATAGAAACACACGACTCCCTTTGGATCTTTGTGGTATGGGAGCATTGTTGTTTTCAGGATTTTGATGTTCCTGTTCTACCTCTCTTTGTCTTGGAGGGTTGTCAATCGTATTCCATCAAGATGGTCCTGAAATTGTCGATCTTGGTGGCAGTGCTTGATCAACAGGTTTGATAACATTGTCATTGTTTTCTCCTGGAACTAGATCTTCTAGTACTATTTCTCCTGTGCGAATTTGAGATTTTTGTGCTGGACTACCATAAAGTGGTGGTTGCTCGTGTGTTGGTTTGTGGTTGTGCCATCACAGTTTCTATTTGTTTTTGTGTGTTTTGAAGAAAACTTTCTGATCTAAGTGTTCTTCCAACAGACGGTCTCTAGAAGTGATGGATCTTGGAATAGATCCCCGGGTCACCCCAAACTACAATGGCTCCTGTAAGCACAATAAAAGAAAATTAGATCACCAGAGTGGGCTATCGCTCTAAGGATTACTATGATGCCTAATTCATTTTACGTGGAGAGTAAATTGTACAAATACACTTGTGTAATCTGTTGTTTGATTCAATAGTGTATATCGAATAATAATTACCAATTTAGGTGAAGTTACCGTGTTGGAGTCAATGTCAATTGGTAAAAGTAGGCATTTAGGATCAATTGTAAGATAGTATCCTGCCAATTGCTCCTAAAATCGAGGAATTTCCATAATATTGGATGCCTTTCCATGCATATCTCTAGAGGGAGAGCTACGAGCTCGTTAACAACCTCTGAACAGTCTAGGCGACATCCTACTGAGCCTTGAAAGTCCGATTAGTCTTCCCAGAGGTCTTGCTGAGTGATTTAAGGATTCATGGTGTATGAGAGGTGTAGATATTAAATTGTGGCATGAAAAGTGTATGAGATGGGTCGGAGCTCATTTGGTTGAAGGTCGTGGTCCAGTGAGACCTTTCCTAAGCTCATAGTAGGTCGGCGACTAGGAATGTCCCCGACTTACCTTGGAGATGTGTCTGCTCGGGTCTCTAGTGTTTGAGTTGGTATTAACGGTTATTTGGGTCAGATTATTCATGTCATACCCGTTTCACCCATCAATAGGGTTTGCTATGAATGAAAGCAGGCCTAATTCATATGTTCCTGTTTAAGGTTATTTTACAAATTAAGCTAAACACAATATTATTTTTTCAAAACAATTCTACTCGTTTCCTTTTTGTTGTTATTAAATTTTATGTTATTGCACATCTCATCATCTCCTATCTCCTCTTACTTTCTTTTCTCTCTTCTCTCTTCTTTCTTCTCAACTAAAAAATGTTGCCCCTCTGTCTGTAATTGAATATCCACATTTCTATTTTGAATTGTTTGGAAATGAATTTTCCATTACCTAAATTAGTTATTATTTTCTGAAGAGATAGATACTGTTAAGTGTCAAATGAACTAGTCAACTAATTTTTTTTAAAATTTGTGCAAATCAAAGTGGGATATTCCATATCAGATAGAGGGAGTAATAAGTTTTATGAGCTTCAAAATGGAGAGAAGTGAAGTTGATGGAGCTCATAATCGATCTCCAGGTCACCTCGAACCATGACAACTCCTATAATTACCACCAGAGAGTAGACTGTTGTCTTGAGGAAAAGTCCGATGTCTAGGTTAGTTTATGTTGAGAGTAAAATTGAAAATTCAACTTGTGTAATCCGTGTGTGATTCGATAGTGCATATCAAATGATTAGTTACCAATTAGGTGAAGTTACCTTGTTGGAGTCAATCTCAATTACATACAAGTAGGCATTTTAGGATAGTTGTGAGATAGTATCCCACCAAATGCTTCTAGAATCAAGGAATTTCCTTAATATAAGGTACCTTGCTATGCACTTGTCTGGTGTAAGTGCTACGAGCTCGTTAACGACCTATGAACCATCTTTGTGACCCCTCGGTGAGCCTCAAAGGTTTCGATGAGCTTCTTTAGAGGTCAAGATGAGTTAGTTTTAGGCTTATAATGTGTGTTAAGAGTTGTAGATGTTTAGTTGTGGCATGAAAGGTGCATGAGTTAGGTCCGAGCTCTCTGGGTCAAAGGTCATGGTCCAGAGGGACCTCTCCTAAGCTCATAAAAGGTTGATGACTTAAGAGGTCGATGAACTAGGAGGTCAGTGACTCTCCCTTAAGAACGTTTGGATAGGATCTTCCAGATTCGAGTATGTGTTTAAGGTTATTTAGGTCGGGTTGATCAGGTCATACCCATTTCAAACATCATTACCTCCCCTTAGGTCCAGCGAGCTATGTGGTCGTAGGGCTAAATTTTTGTTACTGAGCTCTAAAGAGTCACTCCATTTTTCTGTAACGTCTAGTTTTGAGGTTTTCTGTCACATCCTTTTTTGGAAGTTACCCTGTTAATCTTTTCTAGCAACTTAAGTGGTTTCCTATTCCATATAAATTGGACCACTTTGAAGAATTTGAGACTTACTAAAACTCTTCCATGCAAATTTGATTCTTCCTCTTGCTATTAAGTTACCTAGACCTTCAAACTCCTGAGCTTTTGGCTTGGTCTGGTTCTCGATTGGAAATAAATTAGCTTCTCTAATCGACTTTAGCTACAAAAAGTTCAACTCTAATTTGTGAGTCCTCTTCTTTTCTTTTAATTTTCAAGAAGCTTTTCTTTCTTTTTCATGATCCAAAATGTCGTCTTGTCTCCAATCTCCTAGTGGTTCTCCTTCCAGAGAGCTCTTTGCTTCTGGGTCTACACATGCTCCTACACCATCTTCTTCCTCAATTACACTTCTTTACTTGCCGATGAAATCCCAAGGCCTTTGCTTGTTCAAAATCCTTATAACGATGTGTATTATTTACCTCCTCTGACTGTGATCCCCCAATTGGGTTAGGAAAAATGAGTATCATTCCTTTGAGTTAGAGGTTTTTTCTATTAGGTCTGTTGTGAATTGGTCTAGGATCATGGAAAGTAGCAGGGAGGGTGGGTTGGATAATGGTGACATTGAACCTGTTGGAAGCTCTGATAATCCTAGCCATAAGCATGAAGGGTATATCATTCTTCATGAGACCAACCGAAGAGGGGGCATCCTTCTTCCTTATCTTCACCCTCTTTTCCTGGATATTGCCAATTTTTGGAAATTTCTTATTGCTCACTTGTCCCCATTTTTGGTTTCATTGCAACCTGTCATCTCTATAGAGTCTTAGTTTCTCTAGAGCTTTTTAGGTCATTCAAAGTTGGTATTTCAACAACTCCTAGCAAGACTAGTCAGGGGTAGCTCTTGATCAATAATTCGAATAAGCTGTTAGGATCCTTTCAGTCATTAGGTGGTTCTTGGAGTGAATCCTTCTTTTATGCTAGGCTCCTTGTAGACCAAATTCGAGCCGAGCCATACCTTAAATGGATCCTAGTAGGACCTTCTTTAATGAGCTCCCAACTCGAGCAGGCTAGAATTTTTCTCGTAAAACATGCTAATTCAAGCTCCACGAAGGTCGGTTCTACTCAGCCTGTCTGGCCATTGTCCTTTCTTCTCCCTACTGGCTTAGGGAAACCAAAAGGCCATGATCTTCCTACTCTTAAGAGGTCCAAGGGGATTAAACCTGTTGGTAGGGATATTTTCTTTTCGCCTTTCAATTGGTCTTATTTTTGTTCTTTCGATGAGGTCATTGAAGCTAACTATTTAATGCTTTCTTCTTGTTTTGACAGCAATAATGGTTGCTTGGGCTTTCAATCAACCTGGCCAGCCTCAACAAGGCTAGCAGCAAGGCCATCAAAGTAGGTCATTATCTCTTCAAGCTCCTTCTACAGTTGCCTCTCCGAAAATTCCTATCCCACATAGTAGGACCAAAAAGCAATTATGGAGAGAAAGACAAGGAATGCTTCGAAAAGGGGCAGAGAAGAGGCTACCTTGCATATTGCTCCTTTACCCACCAAAGTTATTTCTTTTTCAAATTTTCCTTCTTCTGGATCTGCTCATAAGAAGAAAGCTGTTCCTGCCATTGTTGTAGGAAAAGGTAAGGGTCCAATGACCTCCCAGAAAGAGGTTGAGTTTAGTAGCTATGCCACTAAATAGGTCATTGCGACTATCAAGAGACTTGAAAAATCGTTCCTGGCTTCCTAGCCTGAAGAGGGGCCACAAGATGGACTCCCGACCTTCTCATGAAGTCCTCTAACTCTCTATTCTAGTGGCCACATTCCCAGTCGTTTTTAATGGAATGTGTTCCCCCACTTGGCAGAGAAATTTGTCAACAGCTCACCAAAGATGAGCTGGACAAAAACACTACATCTCTCCATCCCGCCATAAGTTCACTTTTGTTGTTGTTTATTTTCTTGTAAATCTTCAACGACCTCATCCAAGTATTAACTTCTTGTTCTCCATTTTTTTTATTTCTCAAAGCCATGTCTTTTTGGGAGAGAGGCCGAGCAGAAAAGAAGAGAAGGAGAAGAAAGATAAAGATTTCACTGACTTGTTGAAGAAGCTTCAAAATGATAAGGCTCACGTGGAGAAGGAAAGCAAGAAATTGGTGCTAGTGAAGAGCAAGCTCAAGCTTCCCTAATTGTCGTTCACAATTGAAGCTCTTGACTTTCCTTAGGTGGGACACCTATTGAAACAATCATTCAATATCCTGCAGGTCCTCCCAATATTCATGATATAGAAGGCGAAGTTTCCAAGGAGGTCATTGGTGAAGAAGGTCTGGCTAGCAATCAAGAAGATCCCGAGCTGCCAAGAAATTGATTGTAATAGCTTAGGTCTTCTTTACGCTCTATTTTGCCTTCTCCTTTAATCTTTTCTGGATTAATATTTGTATCATATACAATGCTCACGATGAGCTTCTTTCCTTTTTTCCTACAAATTTATTTAGTACAATATGGCCTGTTTGTGGCCTTCTTTTGTTTTATATATTTATTCATGATGTTACGTCAAATTCTTGCATTGATTTTGCACTATCTTGAAACTTTGCATGAGTTGAATGTGCTTGCATGAATTGGCCTTGATTGAACATACAAAGATAAAGAAGGAACAAAATTTTTCGAAGTCATAGTGAGCTTGTGAAGTTTCAAAAAAAATACTTGGAGAACTCAGTGGGACTGAATGACAAACTTTAGATAGCTCAATAGGACTAGCTGACTAGCTCGGTAGGACTAGGCAAAGAATTTATTTAAGTGACAAGCATTCCAAGGCCTTAGAAGTTTCCTATCTTTGAGACTAGTGAGCTTGTAACTTCCACCTTTGCTAGCTTCTTGAACTATATAAGGTCCTTCCCAACTTTCTTGCAAGTTTGTAAACTATCCCAACTTTCCAACATCTGACCTTTTGAGGACCATATCCCCAACTGCAAAATGCTTCTCTTTAACCTTTTTGTTGGAAAAATTAGTGACTTGTTTCTTATATCTTCTATCTGCTTTCATGGCTTTGTTTCTAACTTCATCAAGGAGGTGTAGGTCTGCCCTTCTCTCCCACTCGTATGTGACTGAATTGTATTCAGTCAGTTAATTTTTATATTGCATGCCGACCTCTACCTGTAGTACTGCTTTTGCACTAAAGCACAAACTGAAAGGTGATCTTTCTTTGTGTAGTTCTATAGTCCTATAGTATACTTTGAATTTCCTCTAGCCAGGAAAGTTTTTTACTTTCTTTTTCGAGCTCAGTGAGCTTTTTCTTGAGACCATCTAATATTGTCCTGTTGGTGACCTCTGCGAATCCATTGGCTTGTGGGTGAGCTACTGAGGTGAGCCTTTGTTCTACGTTTAAATTCTCACAAAAAGTCTTGAAGAGGTCACCTATGAATTGTCTTCCACTGTTTGAGATGATAGCTTGTGGAATTCCAAATTTGCATGTAATGTTCCTCCACAGAAAGGACTGTAAATTTGGTGAAGAAATTATGGTCATAGGCTATACTTCTACCCATCTCGTGAAGTACTCCATAGCTACTATTAGGAATTGAACACCCCCACTCGCTTAGGGAAAGGTCCTAATATGTCAATGACGCAAAACGGAATTGTGGTGAGATGAAAAGGTAGAACCTTTTTCGACAAACAACTTCACTCGAAAGTTTTAT
>JAOXNR010053580.1:0-13983 GCA_028571225.1 Parsonsia alboflavescens | reverse complement strand
GAATTCTTCTTGCATTTTTTGTTTTATTTGAATGGAATTTAGTATCTTTGTTCATATAGAAATGAATGCATTGTTCATATAGTATCTTTGTTCATATGGAATTTAGTATCTTTGTTTTATAAGAAACTTGATGAAGACCCTCATGTTGTCCAATCCGGTGTATTGTTTTTCTGTAAATTTCTTAAAACACAAAGTTAAACATTTAAATTTAGAAAATTTCCATATTTTAAAATATACGATTTTTGCCTCCCGCTCAAGTTTGGTTATTTCATGTTTTATTTTTATGTATGGATATTTTTGTTTTGGTAGAAAAGCAAAAGTTTTTTTTAAGAAACTGATAAGTTTTTAAAAAAGTTTTTTCTTTAGATATAAATGTTTTTATTTTGTTCAAAATTTAATATATTTATGGAGGAATTAAAGAGTAGTTTACTTATTTGTTTATGAATATTGTTAGTAAGTTTTGTCTATTCTTATCTATTTAATGATGAATCTTTTGTTTTGTCAAAAAATTTTTTAAAAAGAATTGATACATAAAATAGTCTTTAAATAAATATTATTTTTTATTTTGTAAAAAATCCATTGCTTTATGTAGAAATTAAAAAATGAATATTTAGAGATGATGTATCGAGACAAATTTAATGTGTAGGCACTCTAATGGAATATATATATATGAGAGAGGATGTTTAATAGATATAGAGGGGAGGTACTTATTTATTTAGGGGTCGGAATCTCCTGTTACACATTTATGTATCAGTCCCTGTTATACTAATAAAATATTAATAAAAATCTTATTTGCATCTTTTAATCATTATCTTTTAATATATTTTATATATTAAAACCTAAAAATATAAACTAAATCCTAGAAGAACATAATTTTTTAGAGATCCGTCTAAAATTTCTACTAATATAACCGTGTGTAACAGGAGATTCTGAATCCGGATCTCTTGTTACAAAATTGTGTGTCGCTTCTTGTTACACTAATAAAATATTACTCCCTCAGTTTGAAAATTAATATCTCATATTTCATTTTGGGTTACCCAAAATTAAATGTCTCATTTTCTAAACTAGTAAAAAACTTATTACGAAAATTGATAATATAATGTCTTAATGAACTAAATCAAACTTTTTTATTAAAATGCATGCAAGTCAAATTGGAACATTCAATTCCAGACAAAGGGAGTAATAAAAATCTTAATAAAAAAGTTTGATTTAGTTCATTAAAAGATTGTATTATCAATTTTCTTAATAAAATTTTTAGACGTAGACATAGAGGGGGAGGTACTTATTTATTTAGGGGTCCAGATACTTCCTGTTATACTAATAAAATATTAACAAAAATCTTATTTATAGTCTTTAATCATTATCTTTTAATATATTTTATATATTAAAATCTAAAATGATAAACTAAATCCTAGAAGAACTAATCTTTTAGGAATCCATGTTAAATTTCTACTAGTATAACAGGGATTAACACACGGTTGTGTAACTGGAGATCTTGAGCCAATCTAGGTTCGGATCTCCGGTTACAAAATTGTGTGTCATTCCCCATTACACTAATAAAATATTACTCCATCTGTCCGAAAATGAATATCTCATATTCCATTTTGGGTTGCCCAAAATTGAATGTTTCATTTTCTAAACTAGTAAAAAATTTATTAAAAAAATTGATAATAAAATGTCTCAATGAACTAAATCAAACTTTTTTATTAAAATGCATGCAAGTCAAACTAGGAGATTCAATTCCAAACGGAGGAAGTAATAAATATCTTATTTGTAGTCTTTAATCATTATCTTTTACTCCCTCTTTCCGAAATTGAATGTCCAATTTGATTTTCGAGCATTTTAATTAAAAAAAGTCTGACTTAGTTTATTAACACATTACATTATCAATTTTCTTAATAAAATTTTTACAAGTTTAGGAAATCGAACATTCAATTCTGTACAATCCAAAATGAAATATGATACATTCATTTCTAGATGGATGGAGTAATATATTTTATATATTAAAACCTAAAAAGTTAAACTAATCCCTAGAAGAACTTAATCTTTTAGGGACACGTGTTAAATTTCTACTGATGTAACAAGGAATAACACACAATTGTGTAACAGGAGACCCTGAGCCAATCTGGATCCAAATCTCCTGTTACACAATTATATGTCGCTCTCTATTGCATTAATAAAAATGTTATGTAGCCTTTAATCATTATCTTTTACTATATTTTATATATTAAAACCTAAAAAAATAAACTAAATCCTAGAGAAACTTAATCTTTTAGGGTTACGTTTTAAATTTCTACTGGTGTAACAAGGAGCAACACACAATTATGTAATAAGAGATCTTGAGCCAATCTAGGTCCGGATCTATTGTTACACAATTATGTGTCACTCTCTATTACACCAACAGAATATTAATAAAAATCTTATTTGTAACCTTTAATTATTATCTTTTAATATATTTTATATATTAAAACTTAAAAGGATAAATTAAACCCTAGACGAACTTAATCTTTTAGGGACACGTGTTACATTTTTACTGGTGTAACACTAGGTAACACACAATTGTGTAAATGGAGATCTTAAGCCAATCAAAAGGAAGAAAGTAGAGATGATAATAAAATTAGAGGTGTCAATTGGAGCAGGGCCAACCATACCCCCAAATTTTGAAGGATTGGGTTTAAAAAACCTGACCCCAATAATAACAAGGGTTGTTTAGCTCGACTTGAAGACCAACGAGGGTTGAGATAGGAGCAGGTCGGTCCGGGCCTTGGGGCCAGAGATATTAAAATATTATATATATTTTATTTTATAATTTTTTATTACCTACTTTTATTAAAAATTATAGAGATATTATTTTTAAAAAATTATTTAAAATTGTTATTTTTTTAGTCCTTACAAACTTAATGTTAATTGATTTTTTTATTATTCTTTAGATTTAGATGAAAATGAGAAGATTAAGCAAATAATGTCCTAAGCTGATTCAAACATTCTTGAAGTTGGAAGTATTCCATTTGGGAGTGTAGAAGAATCAGTTACTCCTCTCTGTATTAATGAATATTAATAATGAGTTTTTCATTTGTATGTTTAGTTTGTATTCCATTTTCTACATTTTTCTCTAATTTTCTATTCATTTTTTTATTATTTTCTGTAAATTTTTTTTAAAAGGATGTAAAAATTGAATTGTTTAATTTTAAATATTAAAAGAATTATTAAAAAAAAGGTTGGGGGCTGGCCCAGCTCGATCCTTAGCCCTTGTGGAGTTGGGTTGGGCTGGATTGAGGTTTTAATGACACCTCTAGATAAAATAAATAATGGATTTTAGATAATGATAGGATAAACAAAAATTTTTATAGTAAATTCAATAGTTGTTAAATGGTGTGCTTCCAACTTCTTCGAAAAGCTATTTTGGTAGATGTTTGATGAGCTAATGTGTAATTTTCTAGGTCTTCATCAATGCTTTTATATATTATAATAAATAATAATTTTTTTTTTTTTGCTTGAGCGAATATTTTTCTTGAAGCATGGTTGATGACACTGACCAACTTCATTAGTTTGTTTTTGTTCACATACCTTTTTCTTTTAGCAACATTGGAGTGTAAACGAATCAAGTCGAGCTGAAATTTATCAAGTTTGAACTTGACTCACATATTTTTTTTTAGGTTTGGGCTTGGGGCTTGAGTTTAGTTCACAAGACATTTAAAAAGATCTTGCTCGACTAATTACAATCATAAACTTGAATTTTGGCTCATTTAAGCTCAGGTTTGGACTCATTTAGGCTCATTTCGTTTATTTATTTTTTAAAAGAAACTTTTATGCAATAATAAAATATATTATATATAATATATGAAAAAATAAAAATAAAAATATTATATTATAAATAATATTAATGTATTATAAATAAATATTATCTATATTTATATGCATTCCCTCCATCACTATTTATAAGTTTTTTTGACTACTTTCTTGTCATTAATTATGAGCTATTATTTTTAGTTTAGTATATATTTTACTAATTTTTTATCGTATTACTCATGTCTCTATCTATTTTTCCTAGTTACAATTGTTAGATTGATTAGTATCATAAATATAGGCA
This sequence comes from Parsonsia alboflavescens, assembly GCA_028571225.1. NCBI lineage: Eukaryota > Viridiplantae > Streptophyta > Magnoliopsida > Gentianales > Apocynaceae > Parsonsia > Parsonsia alboflavescens. The sequence continues at coordinate 9,893 of JAOXNR010053580.1, read as the reverse complement.
TTTTAAGGAAAATATATATATTACCCTAATTTTGAAAAGAAATGACTGCTAATGATTTATAAATAATAACGAACAGAGTATTAAAAAGCTCATTTAAGTTTGAGAACCTAACGAATCGAAGACATTGACTCAACTCATTTAACAAGCGAACCAAGTCTAACTGAATTAAAGCATGCAGAATTTAAACTTTTGCAGGGTCAAACCTAAGTGGTTCACAAATTGTTTCGTCTCATTTACATCCCTCGATAATATTGACCATGCTTTATTAAATGCAAAATAATTCATTTGTTTTTTGCCTCACTATTGAAGTTTGGATACTTGATAGCCATCTAGATAAGCTGCCGCTCTTTTATTAGTATTAGTGCTATATAAGACCCGCGTAATATGCACATATCATAAATAAATATTTTAGTAAATAAAAAAATTTAAACAGTATGAAATCAACCTAATCGCATACATTATAATTATAAATATGTATACAACATTTGTGCATTTGTGTTGCAAGTTACTTTCTAAATCACATTATGAAAAAAATTAAATACTTTTTTTATATATCACCCTTAAAATTACAATTGGAAACAAAAATTGCTTTAAAAAAAAGATTATTTTAAACAAAGGTCGTGATTATCTTTTATTGATTCAAAGCCATTATATCTTTTACCTATTTGTTCATATAATAGAATGACAATAATATTTTTAGTTAAACAAAAACTACTAAATAAGAGTTTTAAAGAAACTAGGACAAACCAAATACTTAGAAAATTTGAAATTTGATCCATTTAATTTGGTGAATATTCCAATTTAATTAAATAATAATTTTAGATAATATAATTCTCTTAATTTAGATAACAAAGAGATTATAATTCATCATCTATTATATATATTGATAGTAGAGATTTCAAAATCAACTAGAGCCGAGAAATTTGAAATCTCACAATTTCAAATAGACATTTAATTTTTAGATATTAATGAAGAATAACAAATCCAATAAACATGATCTTTCATATTCAATGAATATAATTTCGATATTTAACAAACATTATCTTCCCATATTTTTTTATAGAAATTATAATCTTATGTGTGAGTCAATTGAAAATAGTTTTCTTTTGTAACTTATGATTAATTAATTATTACCTAAAGAGTTATGTATTTTATGTGAAAGGTAGTGCACATTTATAAATAGGGTTGTCCAACCAATTCACAAATACCTTTATACTTTTTTCTTTTTCTGTTTTTTTTTTTTCTTTTTTTGAGCACATGCTGCTATTTGTGAATATGCTCTGGGCTTAAACCAGAAGGATATTGGTAGAATTTGAATTTTGGACATATGGTCTTTGTACTCGTCATTCCATCTATTGGAATGTCTCTGCAGGACAAGATACCTTTAAACTTGCTTCTTCATCTTTCTATATTTTTAGAAAAAATAAATCATTACAATATCCTTCCTTTAAAAAATATAATTTTTTTTTATATTACTCGATCAAAACTTGATTCGTTTCATATTTATTACTTATTTGTTTCCAAAATACAATGACAATAATATTGGTAAATAAAAAAAATAAAAAAATTATGACCACAGCCTTATGACCCACTTTTAATTGTTGGGAAAATGACCAGTGTGGAAATTATTATAATTCTTTCATTGGCAAAGAAAAAGAAATTCAAAAAGTTGATTTAATCAAATTTCAAATTTGAATAAGTTCTAGTCGTTGAGAATCTATATTAATATAAATTACAACAAATCATATTAATATTCAAATTTGATATAGGTTGCAATCATTTTTCATTTAGTATTTAAAAAATATATTACAATAAATTATAATAAAATTTAAATTCAAAGATGCTCTAGAATAACATTTTGCATTCTGATATAAAAAGAAAGCAAAAGAAAATAAAATAGTTAGATTTTATTGAAAATTCCAAATTTTAAGTTGGTTTTTCATTTGAATTTTTTAGTTAAAAGATAAATTAGAATAAACATTATCTTAAATAAAATTCGGATTCAGATCCCAAGCTGGAGGAGCGTCCTTGTGATTGGTTATCATCTGGTAAAAATTTATTATTCTTATCGATTTTCTCTTAGACTTTGAACGATAGAATAAGAAAAAAAACCTTGACCGTCGAATCTGAAAACTGAAAAGGGGAAGATCTCAGATCTGGGATTCAAATCTGTCCAAGATCTCAGATATGGGATTCCAATCGACTATTCCTTCTCTCTTCGTCTGAGATCTAAAATCGCATTTCAATGGCTACTCTTCAACAATCTCACATGAAAGAAAAACAGCAGGTAGAGCTGCGTCCTCTCCTTAGATCGGCAATGTTCTTTTCTTCTTCCTTTTTCCCCCCTACCTTGGTGTTCCCACTGTGGAGTCGTTGACGACAGAGAGTGACGAAGCAGAGAGAGCTGTGAATGCGGGTTTGGGGTTTTAGCGGCTTCGGCGGTTTTCGGGGTCCAGAGGCAATGGGCAAGGGATATAGCTTAAGGTGGTTTATATTATTATTATTACTAAAAATATATAAATAAAGCAATGTTTTTCTTAAATATTTTAATTTAATTTAATTGGATATATTTTTTAAACATTCCGACTCTAATCTTTCTTATTTCCCCATGAACTAATAATGAGTGATTATATATCATAAGTTTTAAAATAAACTTTTATATATCATTGCATTTCACATTTATAAATGTAGTTACTTAATTATAAATGATATTTTTTTTGATAAATTTTGAGATATAAAATAATTTTTAATTATAAAATTACCTGTCTATTTATGATTCAATTGCAATTGAATCGATAATCATGAATTAGTAATTTTTTCAATTTGATGTCCGGTTCAATTCTAAAAACAATTCTCAGAAGAACAATAAATCTGCAAGCACCTCCTGACCTTTTATGGTCTATTCTAACTGAAAATTAAACAAATCGAAGACAAGACTCAGACGAGTGGCTCTAACTATTTTTTGCCAATAAATGAGAAAAAGAACCAAAGTTAATCCCGTAATATATTTGAAGACTTAGAAATTGTTTTTTTTTTTTTTTTTGAAAAATATGGTTACCAAAGTTTTTGATGACCTAGAAAAAAAAAAAGGAGGGGAACCAAAATTACAAATCATATTATATTTGGAAACTAAATACACCAATTATCCAAATAAATGCAATGTCACTTTTGATCAACTTTTAGAGGGAACAACTTACTTCAGAATGACAAATTAGTTACAAGAATAAATGAATTTTCTAGGGAACAAGCTTTTATAATTAATTGAAAAACTTTTTTTCTGTTCAAATCTTTTAATTAAATAAAACAATATTACGTTCTAAATCTATCATTTTAGAATAAAATTAATTTATTTATGCTTCTGATTTATTTATATTAAAGAGATATAAATCAATCTTGAGTTATAAGGATTGATAGAATATTAAAAAGTCCTATTTGAATTAGGAATGTTGGTAGTTTAGTATTTATCATATCTATCTATCAGAATTGAGTTTTGTTAGTAAATTAATTCTTAATATATTATTTTGAGTCAATATCCTAATCTAATTGGTTTCAATATATGCTACCTAGTAGTGATTTTTTTTAAAAAAATAAATAGTCGAAATAATAATAATAATAATAATAATAATAAAATGAATAAACAATTAATAGAATAAAATTTCATAAATTCATAAACATATTCTAAATGAAATTTATTTAATGAATTAGATAGAATTACCTAAAACGAGTAATACCAAATTAATGTTGTTGGTAAGGGTTAGACCTTTTATCCTTAAGACGTAATTGTCAATCACTTGGTGCAAAATGGTGTTTATGCATTCCGTCTCGTGGGAATTCAATAATAGCACTTTGATAGTTTGCATGACTGATAAAGTCTATGAACAGTTGAAATCTAACTCAGTGTCTTTCTACTATCAAACCCCTAAGACTCTAAAATATATAAATTAAGAGAAGGAGAGTTGGAAATTTTTTGAATGAATGCTGAATAAAGACCCCAAGAGAACTCCCTTATTTATAAGAGACAAATGATATGGGATCACTAATTCTTAGTATAATATTTTATCCATATTTACAAATGAATTGGTTTATATTCCTAATTCATATACCAAGGATAAACTCTATCCAAATTATAAGATTAAATTGACCTTTCATATTCTGTCATTATCATATAATAAATTATATGACTTGATCCCATGTACATTGAACCAATTCTAACAATCCCCCACATGAATGGAAATTGTTAAACCTACTGAAACTTAAGAATACGTAGAGAGACATGAAGTGGAAGATTATTACATCGGAAGAGGTATCTATTACCTTTGAACCTTCCCTAGTGAAATATTATCGAATTTTTCTGACTTTTTAGTAAGATTGATGTCTTGAACTATTTAGCCTTTCATGTAAACCAAGACAATAATACTCGCATAGTTCCCTTCTTAGAGATTCATTTGGTTGTCACGGTTGTGTTCATTTTGGCCTAGAACAATCCTGGATTCATGTGTGCTTTAGAGAATTCAGCCTTAAAAATTCTCATGGAAACAACCCTCAATCAATTCTTATTGCCATTATCGATTGCCCAAGTTGATCTTCAACTTCATTCTTGTAATGTATAAACATTTCAAGAGCTTCATCCTTACTTTTAAGCAAATATGTATAGCAATACCTAGTATAATTATCAATAAGGGTAATATAATATTGTTTCCCACCTCTTATTTGAGCGTTTTTCAAATCACTAATATCTAAGTGAATTAAAGCAAGAGCTTCACTACTTCGTTCAATTGAATGAAAAGAAGTTTTTGTAAATTTTGATTCTATGCAAATCTCGCACTTATGATTTTTTTCAAAAATCATATTTGGTAATAAACCATGATTTCGTAACCTTCGCATAAAATTATAATTCACATACCCAAGTCTACCATGCCACAAATCACTTGAATCAATCAAGTAAGAAGAAGAGGCATTATTATTCTTATCTTTGGTTACAATGGTCATTACATTCAATTTGAAACGGCCATTACCTGAATAACCTTTTTCGATAGATATAACATTCTTAGAAAGAATAAACTTGTCACTTTCAAAGACTATTTTGAAACCATTTTTACTCAACAATGAATAAGATACTAATTTTTTCCTCAAGTTTGCAACATGAAGCACATTATTGAGAGTGAAAAGTTTTCCTGAGGTCATTTTCAAAATAACTTTTTCAATGTCAGACACATGAGAGGTTGAAGCATTGTCCATATATATATATTTGTTCATCACCCACTTTCTTATAAGTGGAGAACATCTGCTTTTCAGCACACACATGCCTAATACTTCCTATATTAATCTACCATTGTTCAAGATTAATTACCAAATTAACCTCAGAAACCATAGTTGACAAATCCAATTCAGGTATCATCCATTTTTGACAAATGGGCCTAGAAAAATTTTCCCTTTTTGGATTTGCCATCATTATACCATTTTCTGCAATCGTTGGCCATATGACTAGTTTTATTGCAAATAACATTTGTCTCGAAATTTCTTGACAATGCCCTTGTTTTTTGTTGCAAGTTTCTTCATTTGGTTCTTCTTGTGGGGTTTAGCCACATGTTCAACCAAATTAGCTTTTGGCTCCAGTGAAAAACTTGACTTCTTCCTATTATCCTCTTCTATCCTCAATCGTACAATGAGCTCTTCCACACTCATCTCCTTAAGCTTGTGCTTAAGGTAGTTTTAGAACTCTTTCCATAAAGATGGAAGTTAATTAATCTCATTCCACAAAAATTAATCTCATAAGCAAGAATCTTACATGGAACAGCTTTCTTTGGCTAGCTGACCTTCCCCAATGAAGCATCCATGCTCATTGCAAAAGATTTTAGTACAAAACAAAACACATCAGATCTAACCCCAACACTTAGAAAAATAATAGAATACATAAACAAAGCATAATACAAACACACACTTAAATCCACTATATTAAATTTGGTCTGGTCATTGATTCCACAAAAACTCAATAAATCCGGGCTCCAATGTTCTCCCACCTTCGCCTCAAACTTGAATTGAACAATCTTGCTCATTTCCCTATGGTAGCTATCTGTTTCATTGGGCAACTTATTATTTAGAGACTTGAAGATGCATTACGAAAACATTATCTCTCCAAAACTAGAATGCCTAATATAACAAAATTCCATCTTCCATTGGTGGATGGAACTAGGACATTCTATTAATCTGGGAGCACCCCTCCACCAGATTGTATAAAAAAATCCCCTACCTTCAGAGGTTTTTGGTTTTTAACCCAAAAAAGGCCCTCCATAACTCTAAATGAAGTGTTGCACCACAAACCCAAATGAACAAAATTAAAGCAACCTTACAACGAACAAAATTGAGACTTAGCTGACCTGAATCTTAAAAGATTTCAAGATATCAACAAATAAAGGGTGAAGCAGAAACCTCAACCCTATCCTAAACTGTGCGGCAAAACACTTAACACATCCAGGAAGGCTCAGGTGAATCCTACCCTCCTCCCCCGGAACTTCAATCTCAAATTGATAGGAATGCCATATTCCTACTAAACCCATCCATATCCCTAAAGTTACCAACCACCTCTTGATATTGCGATGTAACCAGATTAATCCCTTTCTTACACCCTAATACAGAGGTATTGATTTGAGCAACTGGTTGCACCTGTATATGGTCCCAATATTCATTAGCTAGACCATTGTCGCTCTCATCACATCGGGAAAAATCTATACTTACTTCCCCCATCCCGTACCAGATTACACTACTCACAACCCCAGAAGCAAACATCTCACTAAACATCTCACTGCCGAGTAATGGTGACATATGATAAAGTCGTTCTCTCCTTGGACTCGGGAACTGAGGAGTTTACCACAATACCCATTCCCTCAGAGTTCGATTATGAGTGTCCATTTCTCAACAAGTCGACGAGCCTAGTTGATTTTGAAGGCCGGCAGAAGCGAATGATAGAGAGTATGGTTATGGATACTTGAAGATGATGACATATGGAACAGAAGATACCACATTGATCTGAAGCCCATGCTGTACCAACCCGATGATAAATATTATATATGTCCGTACATGGCCAATAATATTGGTGGTAGTCAATTACTGATACTTCACTCGAATCCGCATGGAAATTTCTTCTGGCAATATTTCTACGACTTCAGAAGTAATTCTCTCAGAAGGGTTTCGGTGCCAATTCCACGAAATCCCTCATGCGAAAGGATTTCAAATTTTTCTTTTTCCTGGGGAAGTATTTATTTTTCTTGCTTTTGTTGTTTACATATTATCCAAATATTATTTTTTAATTTTAGTGGTTATTATTTAATCTTTCCATTCCTACCTTAAGACTATTGAACTTGAGTACTGCACTCTTTAAGTAGATAACGCACTTCATCCTACCTCTAAAAATCAATGGAAATAATAGTTTATAATCAATTTGATATTTAATGAATTATTATATTCGTACTACTACTTATACAAATTTATTGACAGTTGCGCAATCATTAACCTTTTGCGTGAACTGGAAATTTTAACATAAATGACAACTCGCTGATCCTAGCCAGAAAGACAAACTATTTAACGTTTTGTACAACAATTTGAAGCTTTATGATGAGTACTTGTATGCCCGCCAAAGAGATGAGATCAGTCATCACCTTCAGAGCTATAGGTAGTCAATTTTCTGCATGAACCGTTAAAAGATTTATCTTCCTTTCCAGTATCCAAGAGGTCTCATTTTGATGGCTGATGGTAAAGCCATATTCCAGGAAGTAGCCTTGGTTGGTGATTATTGATATCATAGCCCTGCAAAATGCACTGCTGGATCAATATATATGTCATGCTTAAATTCTCCAAGGACTTTCAGTTTCTGGGAACTCTGTATGGTCCCTTTTTCTTTTTTTCTACAAAACCAAATATACGTATCGACTAATTACAAATGCAGTTCTTCTGCTTATTGTACATCAATCATTGATAGAGGGAAGCTTCATAAGCACATGCAATATGCATAATAGGAGAAATCCAAGAATAGAGTGTGTTATAGTGGAAACCATGTGTCATTCTATTCCAGAAGGTTCAGCTTGGTGCTTAATAATAAGATTCTTCTACGCCTATGGAATTCTTCTTAACTTAGCCCTGAAGGTCTTGATTCCGAAGATCAAGACATGCTTCTCTTAAGGAAGTATTATAGTTGTTTTCTACTACTGCCCATGATAGCCTTTCTTACTACAATTTCAATGGTAATTTCAAATTTGACTGAAAAATGCATTATTCTAATCATTAAGTTATGTATGACAACCTGAAAGAGCCTTTTATTTTGAAATGGAGGTAGTTTAATGACTTCAAACAGTTTCCTAACCCTCCTGCATTTTCAGTCAACTACTCTTTTTCTCTAGCTCCTATTAGGTACTGGAAGAACAGAAGCAAACATCAGAAACACTTGGGGGTTTCCCCACAAAACGTACATGAACCTGTAAGCACTGTTTGGGGCTTGTTTACTATTTGGATGTTTGCATCAGGTCTGGGAGAACGAGTTGCAATTTATTCTATGTAACGGCAACCTAGGACTAGAAGGCCAAATGGTGAGTTCAAACAGAAACAAAGGAAAATCAAAAGAACCGGAGAAGTGGAGAAGTGGGTATTTCACTACCAGAACTTACTTTAACACACTTCCAGATGGTGTTGTATCGGAAGCCTTGATAATCTTGCGTATCACTGTATTACTGTAAAACAAGAACCCAAGAATTTCATACCAAATTAAGTTCAAGACATTCAAGGAGCTCATTACATAGAAACTTCCTTAACAATCAGTTGCTGAATGCAAGTATTAGAAAACAAACGGAGAATTCAATTATAGACACCATTCATAAGAATATATGTTCACGTTCACAGAAGACCTGAATTTCCCATAAAGGCTTTCAAGAGCCACCTCATTTCCCTCTATCCCCACCCAATCCTTATGTGATCTCTTCCAAACTTTTCTTTGTGCTAGATTGCCTCATAACTTCCACTTATCAAGTTTCTCAGACCCACAGTTTAAAACTTAAGCAGGCAAAAAAGGCTGTGAGACATACTAGTGTTAGAAAGATGGTTAATGTTCTAGAAACTCGAGCACAAGACAAAATATTTTTATCTAAATAAATATACAAAATCTAACTGGAACAAAGCTTGAAATAGTCAAACTACATTGTTGAGATAAGAATATAATTTATTCTCCGCAATCTGCAACAGAAAAGGCAATTTGAACTGAAAAAAAGTATATTATCCTCCTTTAGGCTATTAAACCAAGTATCATATGTGTTCATGGGAGTTGAGCAACCTATAGAATGGTGACTCAAGTCTCAATCAAATGGTTAGATACTTGTCATCTATCCAATCCTTATTATCTTGAGATCCAAATATTTTCTTTTCTTTGGACTAGCGAAGGATAATAAGTTAGGGATATTACTCTTGGAGAAGTAAACTACTAAACCTTTTCAATCCAGCTGGAACAGCATGATGAAGTACATGGTGAAGAGTAGGATCCAGTGCATCAGTCACATAATCTGGCATTATTGATCCAAGGAAATTACTTGATCTCCTGCTTCTGAAAATGTTTGAGATTAATTTGAAAACAAAAAAAAAGAAGAAAAATGATGGGAGTTGATGAATTACGCTATTTCAGTTTCATATTTTCATTGCACTCAAAAATGATGCAGAAGTATTCACGGAATGAAACTTCAAGGAATACAAAAAATAGAGCAGAATAAAATAATAATAGCTTGGGACAGATAGGCCAGATAGGGGAAACAAACAAATAAATAAAATATGAAATGGGTGCACTGAATAATAGATCCTCCACCAAGATGGGAAAAAAGAAAAAAAGGTGCCCTAGGTGAGGGGGGGGGGGGGGGGGG
>JAOXNR010053579.1:0-13983 GCA_028571225.1 Parsonsia alboflavescens | reverse complement strand
TCCTTTCAATGTCTTCAACGTCCTTCTCAAAATGGATACTTGTATTTGACATACAAGTGTTCATGGTCAGCCTTTTTGAGGAGCATCTTTTGATATCCATCACGCCACCTATAGAGATTTCAGAAGAGATGAAGAGAAACCTAAGAAATAGATTTGTGTCAAAGCACTATCAAAGGGGTCTTCACCACAAGATACAAAGCCTCACTCAAGGATCAAAGAGTGTGGATAGTTACTACAAAGAAATGGAGATATTGTATAAGGGGAAGAAGAAGTAACAATGGCAAGGTTTCTCAATAGATTGAACAAGGAGATTGGAGACAGCCTTGAGCTACAACAATATCTTCACTTGGAGGAGATGGTGCAGGCTATCAAAATTGAAAGGCAAAAACAGAATAAGAGAGCATCTTATGGTAAATCCTATAGCCACACTAGCTATGGGAACTCATCTAACAAAGCGATAAGTTCATGGCCTAAGAACGATCAAGGAGTGAAAAAAGCCCCAATGAAGGAGGAAGGTTCAAAATCGAAATTTGGAGAAGTGAAAGCTCCTCAAGGTGACAAAGGTAAAATGAAACAACACCCTAGAGAAATCAAATGTTTTAAATGCCAAGGTTATGGACACATATATCCACAATGTCCTGAAAAGAGAAATATTCATACGAATAGACGATTTGTTGAGACTTCTAGTGAGAAGGAGGACATGGTTATGTTGTTGTGGCTTGTGAAGGGGATGTTGATGAGGGTAGTGACCCTAGTGAAGGGATTCTTGGTGGTCAATTGAACATGGTAATTAAAAGAGTCTTTAGTACTCAAGCTAAGGATGAGGATGAGTTGCAAAGCGAGAATTTGTTCCCTTCAAGATGCATGATGAAGGGAAATTTGTGAGCCTTATTGTGTGGATACTAGTAGTTGTGTCAATGTGGCTTGCAAATATATGGTAGATAGGTTGAAGCTTCCTTGTATAGATCAGCCAAGACCAGAAAGAGTGCAATGGCATAATGATAGTGGGGAGGTAAAGGTTGAGAAACAAGTGAGGCCAGCTTTTTCAATGAGAAAATGATAGTAAGGTCACATTTGATGGGCATAAAAATAAGTACACTCTTGAGTTCGAAGGGAAAAGAGTACACTTGAACTCTTTTAAACCTCATGAAGTTTACCTTCATCAAAAGAGATTAAAGATGAGTAAGTATTATGAGGGAAAAGAAAAGAAAGAAAGTGAGAAATGAAAGACAAGAGAGAAATGAGAGAGCGAGAGAGAGACAGAGAGGGAAAGAAAAAGAAGAGATCACGAGGGAGAGAGAAAAAGAAAAGGAGAGATCAAAAGAAATTGAGTGGAAAAAGAGAGAAGAAGAAATCAAGAGTGAAAAGAAAGTGAGTTTCTATGCAAAAGAAATAGAAGTGAAGAGTGCAAGCTAAGGATATAAGCTTGTGGTTCTTCTTATGTATAAACACTTTTTAAACTCTAATGCTTTTGATACTAACAATTCTTCTTCTAGTCTTGTTTCTCCTCTTTTGCAAGAGTATGAAGATCTATTCCCAAAGGAGTTGCCCCTTGGTGGCATTCTCATTCCTCTAGCTCCACTTCCAAACAAGGCAGCCTATATGACAAATTTGAAAGAAGCCAAGGAGCTATGAAGACACGTGGAAGAGCTTCTAGCTAGAGGATACATGTGGGAGAGTTTGAGCCCATGTGCAGTCCCCAATTTGTTGGTGCAAAAGAAAGATGGAACATGGCACATGTTTGTTGATTGTAGGGCAATCAATAACATAACGGTAAAATATCGCTTCCCAATCCCTAAGTTAGATGATATGTTGGATGACTTGAGTGGTAGCACATGTTTCTCAAAGATAGATTTAAAAAGTAGCTATCATCAAATAAGAATGAAAGAAGGTGATAAATGGAAGACAGCTTTTAAGACTAAGCATGGTTTGTATGAATGGCTTGTTATGCCCATTGGTCTTACTAATGCCCTAGCTCTTTTATGAGATTCATGAATCATGTTCTTAGGGATTGCTTTGGTAGATTTGTTGTGGTATACTTTGATGACATCTTAGCCTATAGCAAAAAAGTTGATGAGCCTCTTGATCACTTGAAATATGGTTTTGATGTGCTTAGGAAAGAACTATTGTATGCCAACTTGAATAAATGTTCTTTTCGTTTAGACAAAGTTATATTTCTTGGATATATTATTTCGTCTATTGGTGTACATGTTGATGAGGAAAAGGTGAAATCTATAAAAGAATGGACAACTCCTATAAGTGTAAGTAAGGTAAGAAGTTTTCATAGGTTGGTATCATTTTATGGGAGGTATGTCCTTCACTTTAGTACAATAGCAGCCCCACTCAGGGAAGTAATCAAAGTAAGAGTTAAGGTTTTAGGGATAGAGAACAAGAACAAGGTTTTCAATTGCTTAACGCAAAACTTGCATGTGCCCCAACTCTTTCTTTACCTGATTTCTCTAAAGTCTTTGAAATAGGATGTGATGCTTTGGGGATGGGGATAGGAGCGGTTTTAATGCAAGAGGGTAGGCCTATAGCATATTTTAGTGAAAACTTGAATGGAGCTACTTTTGAACTACTCTATTTATGGAAAAGAACTCTTTGCTTTGGTTAGGTCTTTGTGCAATTGGCAACATTATCTATGCCAAGGGAGTTCATGATGCACACCGATCATGAATCCCTCAAGCACTAGATGGGACAAACAAAGCTAAGCAAACGACATGCCAAATGGGTGGAGTTTGTAGAGGTGTTTCCTTATGCAATCAAATACAAGAAAGGTAAGGAAAACGGTGCGGCGCATTCTCATGGAGGTACACTTTGATCTCTACTCTTGGTGCAAATTTGCTTGATTTTAAACTTATAAATTAATTGTATGTCGAAGATGTTCATTTCAAATATATATTTGTTGCCTGTGGAAAAGGTGTTTGTGACAAGTTCTATTTGCAAGATGCCTATTTGTTTAGAGAGGATAAGTTATATGTGCCTAATTGTTCTTCAAGGAAATTGTTTGTCATTGAAAGTCATGGAGAAGGTCTAATGGGACATTTTGGCATCTCTAGGACTTTGACTATATTGCAAGAACATTTTTATTGGCCTCATATGAAAAGAGATGTAGTGAAAGTGTGTGAAAATTGCATTGTGTGTAAGAAATCCAAATCAACTCTTAAACCACATGGCCTTTATATGCCTTTACCTTTACCTAATTCTGCATGGGGGAATGTGTCTATGGATTTTGTGCATGGATTACCTAGGACTAGGAGAGGTAAATACTCAATTCGTGTGGTAATTGATAGATTTTCAAAGATGGCTTACTTTATTACATGCTCTAAAATTGATGATGCTCACAATGTGGTTAACTTGTTCTTTAAAAAAGTTGTTTTGCATATCATTCTAAAACCAGTGTGAGTGATAGAGATACAATATTCTTGAGTTTCTTTTGGAAATTCTTTGGGGGGAAATTGGGAACCAAGTTGTTGTTTTCTACTACATGTTACACTTAAACGGATGGCCAAACAGAAGTAGTTAAAAAGACCTTGGGTACTATGCTTAGGGCCATCATCAAAAGGAATTTGAAGCCTTGGGAAGATTGCTTACCACTCATTGAGTTTGCTTATAATAGAAATGTGCATTCTTCTACTCACTTTTCTCCTTTAGAATTGGTGTATGGTTTTAATCCCTTAGATCCTCTAGATTCAACAACTCTACCTTTGAATGAAGTACATAGCTTAGATGGCAAGAGGAAGGCTGATTTGGTGAAACAAATGCATGAGAAGGCTAGGGAGAACATTCAATTGCAAAATCAATGCAATGCTAAGAATCATAACAAGGGTAGAAGGCCTCTGCGATTTGAAGTGGGAGACTGGGTATGGATACACCCAAGAAAGGAAAGGTTTCCAAAAGCAAGAAGGAATTAACTTGCTCAAAGGGGAGATGGACCATTCCAAATCATTGAAAGAAAAAATGACAATGCTTTCAAAGTTGACCTTCAAGGTAAATATCAAGCTAGTTCAACTTTTAATGTTAGTGATGTCTCTCCTTTTGATGTAGATGACAAAGATTTGGGGGCGAATCCTCTTGAGGAGGCGGGAATGATAGAGACCAAGCCCCATCAATGAAAAGGGGTCCTACTCCAAGATCAAGGGAATCCAAGATGAAGAGATCATTGGTGATATTCATACAAAACAAGGAGGAACTACTTGACTTTGAAGCCATTGTCAATAAGATGAAGTTTGATGGAGATCTCACCAAAGAAGGACTTGAAGGAGTCTCAAATGTATAACAAGGCCCTAAAGTCCCTTGGAATCAAATAGAAGAAGGCAAGAAAAAAAGGAGCAAAGAAGGGACAATTGACCAAAATTGGTCAATGACTGAAGCACTCAACCGGCACCAGTGACGACCAGTAACTGGCCTTAGCACCGGAGCCAAGACCGAGGCCAGTCACCCCTGTTTCATTCCCTCGACATTTGGTTCAAATGCTCTCTTGACTTGTTTGATTGGTTTGTCTTTGATGTGAATCTTGAAATTGGCTAAATTCTTCATCCATCTGTCCAAACCCAAAATCACAACCTAATTTGAAATCTACCCAAGACTTCACTAAGAGGTTCAGGGTGGAATGCTAATGACCATAATGTCTTCCAATATGATCTATTAGCTTGGATTTCTTCAACCCAATTCAATTACTCTAGGAATTCAAGAGTTTCACTAAAACCCTAGAAGAGCTTTAGATGAACACTCAAGAAAAAGATGAGTTTGATCCAAAAGGAATCACTCAATTTCTGAAATTGTGTTTGAGGAAAATCATAAGTTGGCCTGCAAGAATACAAATGAGAACTATATATAGCCTCAACCCTAACTAAACCTTAGGAAAGCTTAAAGACATGTGTTAACCTTCAAATATAGCTGAAAATACAAAGAGAAGTTGTCAAAAAACAAGTGAAATAGTCAAAAATTGATCAAGAATGCATTTGAGACAAAGCTATGAAAATGTACTGTAGCAACTCGGGTACGGTAGCAATCCGGCACTGGATGGGAGCTGGATGTCTTCTAGAGGGGTCCGTTGCTGGTCCATGCTTCCATCTGGCACCGGACAGGGAGCTACAGTGCACCGGATGCCCTGCTTCACTTTTCAGCATCTCCTTGATCCAATTCAAGGCTTGCAATGTCTTCTAATCCCCTATATAAGTCTTCATACTTGAATACATTACAAAGTTCTTCAACTTGCAAATCATCTTCAAGCATAATTCCTTCAATCTTGTCATGAACTTCAAGTTGTTCTTCATGGTCTGGCTTCAATACCATCCTTGCTACTTTCATCTTCAAAGTTCCATGCTTATACTTGAAATATTGATCTTTGTACAAGATCTCCCAATCATTGTTAATATCATCTTCAATCTCCAACAAGTCTTTCTTCATTCTTGATCTTCCAACCTTGTATTTCAAATACAAGCTCTTGTACATAATCTCCATCTTTCATAAGCGTCTTCATCTTTAATATGGTTGATTCTCCTAAGTTCTACATTTGAGATCTTCAATGAGTTCTCCCATGCCATGTAAGCTCCTTCATCTCCATTTATTATATTGATTTTTCTTGGTGTATTAAGCAATTTTAGAGGGTTGTTAATATCTTCAGACCTTGTAAGACTTCAATTAGGGATTCTTATCTTTGGGACTATAAATTGCCTCCTATTTGTAATTTCCACCGACAATCATCTACAAACAACTTTCAATTTGTATTGAATCAAATTTTAAGATCAAACGTGGTAGTTCATGAGTTTTCTTAAGAGTGTGTCACTTGGAGTTCTTAGATCACTTCACTTAGGGAATTCAATCACTTTGGAGTGAGGTATTGATTTTCTACCAAATCAAGAGATTCTTTGTCGTTGTTAACCAACAAAGGTCAATCAAGTTACCCCCGAACCTGTGATGAATCCTATTTGATAGGGATCAAGGAGCTATCTCAGCATTGGTGAAGCTATCATGGACGCCATCCAAGGAAGGCTGCATTAAAGATTAAGTTCATGGAAGAAAACATGCTTATATGCACTTTCACTTCAAGTATGAGAGAACCATGATGATACTCAAAGAAGCCATGTACAAAGACTTGTATTTCAAATATAAGTATGAAACTTCAAGAATGAAGAAATCATTGATGGTATTTGTTCAAGACATGGAGGAGCAATTCGATTTCAAAGCCATGATCGAGAGGAATAAGCTTGAGGATGAAATGGAAGGTTTGAAGCTATGGAATGCATATTCAATTCAAGGCCTTGAGGATGATGATGGGAGGAATCCAAATGAAGAACAAGGCATTAGAGACCTCAGATGTGACGTTTGAAAGCCTGGAAGGCTTCAAATGAAGATGGCACGAGGCAAAACGAAGATAGAGCGGAGATGGCACAATAGAGAGTCGAACGGTTGGCAGCAAGGCCATCCGATCCTCTATAGTGGCCCATCCAGCATTGGATGCTTCCAGTAGCTATCCAGCCAGACATCCGGTGCTGCAACAGTTCAAGCAAGCACCGGCTCAGTTCTCCCCTACACACCCGAATGTGATGATATCTCAAATTTGACTGACTTTCCTTCATTGTTTTCGATCCCTGACCTCTTGTAAGACTTATTTAGGGCTTTTAGTAGTTTTTCTCATTACTTGCACTATAAATGGACCCTTATATGTAATATTAAATAACTCTTGACAAATAACTTTCATTTGGGATTTAATCCAAAACAAGATCAAAACTTGGTCCTTGAGAGTGTTCTTAGAATTTCCTCGTAGGGTTCTTAGTCACTTCAACTTGGGTTTTCAATTACTTGGCTGAGGTATTGAACCGTCTCTAAAGATCAAGAGAATGGTTATTGTGGAATCTTCTACAAAGGTCTTCCTAATCTCCCGCACAAAGCTTTGATGAATCCTTTTCTTTACACTTGATTGGTTTCTTGTTCGTGTGAAAACAAATCTTCAACCTTCAAAGAATCACATGACTATACTTCCTAGATAGTTTTTTGAATGCATGAACCCTAGAACCTTCATCTATCAAGAATCACATCCTTTTATCCTTGGAATCATTCATCTTCTGTTTGGATCCCATTCGTGGGAAAAATTCTCTGGTTTGAGGATTAGAATTCTTGTAAATTTCAAGGCTATAAATGGTAAGATTTTTTTTTAATTTCGAAGGAGAGGAAAGAAATCATTCACAATTTTTTTGGTAAATTTTTTCTGATCGTTAGAAAGCGTCGAATAAAATTCTCAAATCCACTTTTGCATAAATCATCTTTAGATTTAAAAAAATAAATAAATAAAATTTCCCAATGGAAGGCAAAAGGGAAGTGTTCGTTGTCATATAATCGATTTTTTTTTTTAATTTTTTGCAATCAAAGTTTGATCAAATTTGCCTCTGTAAAATGCACCATATTTTTGATTTATTTTTTAATTTTTAAAATCTTGTAAATCTTTTCTTTCATTAAGTAATTTAGTAGAATTATTTTATAAGCAGAGAAAGTAGATTGATTAAGAAAGCAGATTAGATTTGTTATATTTGTAAAAAATTATTATTTAGAGAGTCAAATCCCCACCCCCCGCCCCTCCCCAACACACACACACACACTTCTTTGTGCAATTGAAATCAAGATGTCGTCCATGCAACTATTACATTAAAAGAAAGATTTTGAGTGTGTTAAATGCTTAAATTTTTTTTTTCTCTTTTTTGGCTGTGTTTAGGATTTCAATTTGTCAACACTTGCTTTCCTTTTTGAGAAAAGGCAAAAAAAAATAGTGACATCAAACATGAAAGTCACATCGTTTCTCTAAAGGTTTGCTTGATTTACAAAATTGTATATTTGTATATTAACTGATTAAGTCACCACAAGGAAATAAAGAATTCAACCATTACAACAGTAGTTTGTTTGATCACAGAGATAATGCTTTATAAAAGCCTAAGAAACTTAGAATAGGGAGTGAAATGATGTCTAGAAGTGGAAGTAGGCAGGGGTCCGCAAGAATCCCCATCCCTCCAACCCCAAGTGCTTGTATAAGTTTAATTTCTTCACTTTTATCTCTAAAATTATACATCTGTTGTTTTGATGCCATTTGTAGGAAAAATTCTCTTGTTTGAGTACTAGAATTCTTGTAAATTTCAAGCTATAAATAGTAAGATTTTTTCAATTTCGAAGGAGAAGAAAGAAATCTCATGATTTGTTGGTAAATTTTTTCTGTCAAATTGTTCTTTCAGACAACATTGAATAAAATTCCCAAATCCTTTTTTTCTTAATCCTTAGACCTGAGAATGCTTTTTAGTGACGGCAAAAATGAAATGTTCTTTGTCATATAATTCAATTGTTTATTATTTTTTGATATCAAATTTTAATAAACATTTCCCTCTCTAAAATGTACAATTTTTTTTTTGTTTATATTTTATTTGCTAAATTCTTGTAAATCTTTTCTTTTAATAAGTAATTTAGTAGAAATATATTATGAATGGAGACGTAGATTAATTCCCAAAGCAAATTAGATTTAGTTGATTTGTTAAAAATATTATTCATAGAGTAAACTTACCCCCGCCCCCCAACAAACAAACACACAAACACACATACACATTTTTTTGCAATTGAAATCTAGATGAAGACCATGGAGCTATTACATGAAAACAAAGCTTCTGAATGTCTTACATTCTTAATTTTGGTTTTTTTCTCTTTTAGGTGTGTTTAGGATGTCAATCCATCAACATTCACTTTCCTTTTTGAGAAATCGTTAAAATACAGTTGCATCAAAGATGATGGTCGAATCACTTCCCCAAAGGTTTGCATGATTTACTAATGTGTTTTGCTAAGGCGCTCTCGGGAGAGCGCCTTAATGCGCGCTCCAACCGTTACCGTAATGGAATTCTTGCTACAGTGCTCATGTAGCCAACCAAGCAGAGTAAGAATTCCGTTACGGTAACGGTTGGAGTGCACATTAAGGGGTGCTCCGGAGCGCGCCTTAACCGTTACCGTAACGGAATTCTTGCTACAGTGCTCATGCAGCCAACCAAGCAGAGTAAGAATTTCGTTACGGTAACGGTTGGAGCGCACATTAAGGGGAAGGGCGTCTTAGTAAATCCGTATATATATATATATATATATATATAAATATAACTGTGCATAAAAATATGTGTATATATATATATATTTATATATGAAAGAACACACTACATGTGTATTAACGAATTAAGTCAAACCAAGGAAATAAAGAATTCCACCATTACAATAGTAGTTTGTCTAATCACCGAGATAGTGCTTTATAAAAGCCTAAGAAACTTAGAATGAGGAGTGAAATGATGTCTACCCATGGAAATAGGTAGAGGTCCACAAGAATCCATATCCCTCCAACCCTAGCTGCTCGTGTAAGTTTAATTTCTTCACTTTTATCTCTAGAATCATTCATCTTCGATTTTGATTCCATTCGTGGGAAAAATTCTCTTGTTTGAGTATTAGAATTCTTGAAAATTTCAAGGCTATAAAAAGTATGATTTTTTTCGTTTATTTTTTATTTTTTAAAATCTTGTAAATCTTTTCTTTCATTAAGTAATTTAGTAGAATTATATTATGAGTGGAGAAGTAGATTAATTTCAAAAGAAAATTGGATTCAGTATTCTTGTTAAAAATTTTTATTCAGTGAGTAAAATTCACCTCCATTCCCCCACCCCCAATTAAAAAAAAAAACACACACACACACTTTTTTTTCGCATTTACAATCTAGATGTAGTCAATGGAGCTATTACACGGAAAGAAAGATTCTGCGTGTAGTAAATTCTTAATTTTGATTTTTGTATTTTTTTCAGTGTATTCAAGGTGTCAATCCATCAACAGTCACTTTAATTTTTGAGAAAAGACTAAACTATAGTGGCATCAAAGACAACGGTTGAATCACTTCCCCAATGTTTTGCTTTATTTACTAATTTATATGTATGATATTGCAACTAGTATTTGTATTAATGGATTAAGTCACACCAAGGAAATTAAGAATACAACCATTACAATAGTAATTTGTCTGATCACGCAATGCTTTATAAAAGCCTAAGAATTTTAGAATGAGGAGTGAAATGATGTCAAGAAGTAGAAATAGGCAGAGCACCACAAGATTCCCCATCCCTCCAACCCCTACTGCTTGTGTAAGTCAAATTTCTTTAGTTTTATCTCTGGAATCATTCATCTTTTGTTTTGATTCCATTTGTGGGGAAAAATCTTTTGTTTGAGTACTAGAATTCTTGTAAGTTTCAAGGTAAAAAAAAGTAAGATTTTCTCAAATTTGAAGGAGAAGAAAGAAATCATCCATGATTTGTTGCCTTTTTTTTTTCTTTTTTTGTGAAATTGGTCTTTCAGAAAGCATTGAATAAAATTCGCATATCCTGTTTTGCTTAATCTTTAGATCTGACAATTTTTTTCAATGCAGGCAAGAATGAAATGTTCTTTGTCATATAATTGAATTGTTTATTATTTTTTGATATGAAATTTTGATAAACATTTTCCTCTCTAAAATGTACAATTTTTTTGGTTAATTTTTATTTTTTAAAATCTTGTAAATCTTTTCTTTCATTAAGTAATTTAGTAGAATTATATTATGAGTGGAGAAATAAATTAATTTTGAAAGGTAATTTGATTCGGTATGATTGTTAAAAATTATTAGTTAGAGTAAAAGTCTCCTCCCCAGCCCCAACAAACACACACACACACACACTTTTTTTTACAATTGAAATCTTGATGTAGTACATGGAGTTATTACATGAAAAGATTCTGAGTGTGTTAAATTCTTAATTTTAATTTTTGTCTTTTTTTGGTTTGTTCAAGATGACAATCCATCAACACTCACTTTCCTTTTTGAGAAAGGACTAAAATATGGTGGCATCAAAGATGATAGTTGAATCACTTCCCCCATGGTTTGCTTTATTTACTAAGTTATATATATGATATTGCACCCTATATTTGTATTAACGGATTAAGTCATACCAAGGAAATTAAGAATACAACCATTACAATAGTAATTTGTCTGATCATGCAATGCTTTATAAAAGCCTAAAAATCTTAAAATGAGGAGTGAAATGATGTCTAGAAGTGGAAGTATTTAGATGTCCACAAGAATCCCCATTCCTCCAACCCCTACTGTTCGTGTCAATTAAATTTCTTCACTTTCATCTGTAGAATCATTCATCCTTCTTTTTGATTCCATTCGTGGGCAAAATTCTTTTGTTTGAGTACTAGAATTCTTGTCAATTTCATGGCTAAAAAAGTAAGATTTTTTCAAATTTGAAGGAGAAGAAAGAAATCATATATGATTTGATGCCTTTTTTTTTTTTTTTTTGAAGTTTTTCTTTAGAAAGCATTGAATAAAATTGCCATATCCTATTTTGCTTAATCTTTATATCTAATAATTTTTTTCAGTGCAGGCAAAATTGAAATGTTCTTTGTCATATAATTGAATTGTTTATTATTTTTTGATATGAAATTTTGATAAACATTTTCCTCTCTAAAATGTACAATTTTTTTAGTTTATTTTTTATTTTTTAAAATCGTGTACATCTTTTGTTTCATTAAGTAATTTAGTAGAATAATATTACATGATAAGATTTTGGGTGTGTTAAATTCTTAATTTTTATTTTTCTCTTTTTTTTTTTGCTGTGTTCATGATGCCAATCCTTCAACACTCACTTTGCTTTTTGAGAAAAGGCCAAAATAGAGAGGCATAAAAAATGGTGGTTGAATCATTTCCCTAAAGGTTTGCTTGATTTACTAAGTTATGTATATATGTTATTGCGCTCTATTTGAGTATTAACAGATTAAATCACATTAAGGAAATATACAATTAGATCATTACAATAGCAGTTTGTAAGATCATGGTGATAATGTTTTATAAAAGCCTAAGAAACTTAGAATGAGGAGTGAAATAATGTCTAGAAGTGGAAGTAGGCGGAGGTCAACAAGAATCCCCATCCTTCTAACCCCAACTGCTCATGTAAGTCTAATTTCTTCACTTTTATCTCTAGAATCATTCATCTTCGGTTTTGAATGCATTTACGGGAAAAATTCTTTGGTTTGAGTATTAGAATTCTTGTAAATGTCATGGCTACAAATAGTTATATTTTTTCAAATTTGAACGAGTACAAAGAAATCATTCAAGATTTGTTGGTTTTTTTTTTTTCTTGAAATTGGTCTTTCAGAAAACATTGAATGGAATTCTAAAATCTTATTTTGCTTAATCTTTAGATTTCACAATTTTTTTCAGTGAAGGCAAAAATGAAATGTTCTGTGTCATGCAATTGAATTTTTTAGTTGTATTTTTTAAGTTCTAAAATCCTGTAAATCTTTTATATCATTAAGTAATTTAGTGGAATGATTTTACGAGTGGAGAAGTTGATTGATTCTAAAAGCAAATATGATTTGGTATATTTGCTAAAAATTATTTTTTAGAGAGTAAAATTAACCACCCCCCCCCCCACCAAGGCCCCCCAACAAACACACACACATTGTTTTGCACTTGAAATCTAGATGTAGTCCGTATAGCTATTAAATGAAAAGAAAGATTCTGTGTGTGTTAAATTCTTAATTTTGGTTTTGTCTTTTTTTCATTTTGTTCAGGATGTCAATCCATCAACACTCACCTTCCTTTTCGAGCAAAGGCTAAAATTCGGTGGCATCAAAGATGATGGTTGAATCACTTCCTCAAAGGTTTGCTCCATTTGCTAAGTTTTATATATATATACGGATTTGCTAAGAGGCGCTCCGGAGGGCGCCTTAATTCGCGTTCCAACCGTTACCGTAATGGAATTCTTGCTCCGCTTGGTTGGCTGCATGAGCACTATAGCAAGAATTCCGTTACGGTAACTGTTGGAGCGCGCAACACGCCTTAACAAAACCATGTATATATATATATATATATATATATATATATATATATGAATATATGATATTGCACTCTATATGTGTATTAACGGATTAAGTCACATCAAGGAAATAAAGAATTCAACCACTACAATAGTAGTTTGTCAGATCACGGAGATAATGCTTTAGAAAATCCTAAGAAATTTAGAACGAGGAGTGATATGATGACTAGAAGTGGAAGTAGGCAGAGGTCCACCAGAATCCCCATCCCTCCAACCCCAACTATTGGTGTAAGATTAATCTCTTCACTTTTATCAGTAGAATCTTTCATCTTTTGTTCAAATCCCATTTGTGGGAAAATTTGTTTGATTATCTTTTGTTCAAATCCCATTTGTGGGAAAATTTGTTTGATTTGAGTGCTAGAATTCGTTTGTAATTCAACAGGCTATAAATGGTAAAACTTTTTCAATTCACAAGGAGATGAAACAAATCATTCATGATTTGTAGGTAAATTTTTCTATCAAATTGGTCCTTTATAAAGCATTGAATAAAATTTCCAAATCCTTTTTGGCTTAATTCTTTAGATCTTACAATTTTTTTCATTTAAACAAAAAAAATTGAAATGTTCTATGTCATGTAATTTAATTGTTTATTATTTTGTGATATCAAATTTTGATACAAATTTCCCTCTCTAAAATGTACCATATTTTTGTTTGTATTTTTAATTTTTAAAATCTTGTAAATCTTTTTTTTTTTCATTAAGTAATTTAGGAGAATGATTTTATGAGTAGAGAAGTTGATTGATTCTGAAAGCAAATTTGACTTGGTATATTTGTTAAAAATTATTATTTAGAGAGTAAAATTCCCCCCTGCCCCCTCCCCCAACAAACACACAAGCACCATGTTGTTTTTTTTTTTTTTTTTTTTGCAATTGAAATCTAGATGTATTTCATGGAGCTATTACACGAAAACAAAAATTCTGAGGGTGTTAAATTTTTAATTTTGAGCTATTACACATAGAAACGGTCTCTGATACCATTATATGATGTCGAGATAAACTTAGAAGTACATGATGAAAATTTAGATATTTACTTTACTCAACATATTCTCTACATAAATCAAGGGGAAGATAACGAT
>JAOXNR010053578.1:0-13985 GCA_028571225.1 Parsonsia alboflavescens | reverse complement strand
TGGGATTTATTCCAATTAATCCCGTTCAGTGGGCTAGATTAATTAATCATTAATTAGAGACCAGTTAATTAAGTGAGATTTTTGAGCTTTTAATTTGTGAATATGGATTGGCATAGTGTAGGCTGACGGGCCCAATCCGTAATGAGTGGATTGGGTTCGGACTTTAAAATGCTGGGTCTCCTCCCTTTGGCCCAATGATGATCCAGACCATATAGAGTCTGGTTAGCCTTTTATGTGAGTCTGACACAAAAAATGTAACTTCTAACTTCACGTTAGAATAGTCTCTGGTTATCTCATCTGGCAGAAACAGGCATCCAAAGGGCTCAAAAGGGAGAAAGCTTCCAGCAATCCAGATCAGTGCTTCCGCTTCAAGATCTCCACATGGAATCGACATAAGATTTGTCCCTATTTCATTTATGCATCGATCTATGGGATTAAGGCTTAGATTTTCAGTCTTACAAACATCGCTCCTTCTTGGCTCCATAGTTTCTTCTTCCTCTTGAACCCAATAGTCTTCTTCAATAGTTACTTCATCCAATTGTTCTTGAACGACTCTTCCTCTAGGTTGAGCTCTTGGTACTTGTCCTCCCCTTCCTTTATCTCTTTGTGGAAATTGATTTCTGACAACTTGAGATTGAGATGTCTCCCAAGTGTTTGCCTTTTCTTCAACTCTATCTATTCTTGTGCTAAGATCTCTCTTCATGTCCACCATGTTTATTATATTGTTTGAGATATCCTTTGACATTTGCTCCAATTTCTCCGCAATATAGGGCATACTACCATTGTTCTCTCCCATGTTGGATGCATTTGATGAGTTAGAAGCTCCTTTAGTCAGGTTTTTCACCTACAAAATGAGCAAACAAAAATAAGGGATCAAAAACTAAAGAGATATATATATATATATCTCTTAGTCGTTACGGTAACCGTTGGAGAGCACATTAAAACGCGCTCTGGAGCACACCTTAGCAAATCAGTATAAATATATATATATATATATATATATATATTTATATATATCTCACTTTCCACTTTTGTATCACACTTCAATTTGGCTTTTGTCTCACTCTAATGTACTCGCCTCCTTATGCCTTTTATAACTCTAAACTCTTCTTCAAGTTCTTAACTAACTCAAGGAACAGTGTAATTAACTCAAGCAAGGAATGCCAACCAATTCACAAAACTCAATCCAATTAATCAATTTTGTTCAACAAATGAGAACTAAGGAGATAAGAGTTTCAAAGATACAGGTCAATGAGCACAAAGAAATGGATATTATAGTTAGAATTCAAAGAAAAAGATGATAGGGATATTATCAAACACTTTGAAGTCAAAGAGTTGTGATCTCAAATTCGATATGTAATTCAACGATTCAAAGCCCTTGATCTCAATTTGGCATAAAACATAGGCAAATCAACTTTGATATATCAACAATTCAATCTCCACATGAGATTTTCCAACTCAAAACACAATTCTTAGTAATATTTCTTTTCTTCTTCTTTTTTTTTTTCACTTTTTTAATTTCCCTCTATTTTCTTTTCTTGAGAATCCCCCCCCTTTTTTTTTTTGTATTTTTCTTTTGGTGGAGATAAAGGATAGAAGCAGAATCACTAAACAAATAGAATTAGCCCTTATTTTTGGCCTTAGGATTAATTCCCTAAAACAAAGAAATCACTAAAAGAAACTAGGATAAATGTTGAAGAACATAACATAAAAACATTCATATGATAACAGACTTTCAATGAAACAAATATGATCTTAATACTTAAACATAGAAAGCAAATAAGGAAAACCAACCTTATGATGTAAAACCTAGGCTCTAATACCAAAAAGATAATGTAATCTCAAATAGGAACCCTTCATTCTTCAATTTTCAATCACACCTATTGAAAGCAATTCCCAAGATTCATCAATAGGTTATAGCTAGATCCAATGACCTTTGTTGGCTTCCAACATCAACCAATAATTTAAGTTTCATCAACCCTATTCAGCACTCTAGCTAAGTGAAAAAAACCCCAAGTACTTATCTAAGAACCCTATAAGAGTCTTTAATGAACACAGTCAAGGAGTATTGTTTGATTCAAGAGGATTCCCACAAGTTTGAATTTAGTTGTTTATCAAAAGTTGTAATTCAAATACAAATAAAGGAGTATTTATACTCTATCTCATAAGGAACCCTAACTAAGTCTTAAAATAGGTTAAAGTACCATAAAATCCTCATAAAATAAGTCAAAAGACCAAGACATGTCAACAAAATACAAGAAAAGATCATATTTAGTGTGCACGACAGAGGGCATCCGACACCAGGCATTGCACAGGATGCAATGCCCACATGTTTCTGGAAAACTGAGGATTTGGTTTGGTTGGGTGTCCAACAGTCGACAGACCACTATATCCCTTCGGATGCTGCACTACCAAGCAAACTCCACACCATCTCCTTGCCATCAAACCAAAATCCCTTCCAAGCTCTTCCAACATGATTTCCAAGGTTCCTAATGTCCTGTTCCTCACTTAGACTCTTCTCACCTATGTATTCAAGGCCTTGAATCATGTATACGTTGTAGCATCTTCTTAGTTGATCTTCAACATCGAATGACATCCCTTCTAAAATGGCTTCAAAATCAACCTGGGCTTCTCTTTCTTGCACAAATCATCAATGCTTTCCTCATCTTTAAAGCCCTAAGACTTGGGATAGGTCTTGTTGGCATCATAGGAGTTGGATCACCATCTCTTATGGAAACAAATTCAATTCAATTCATTTAATCCGCCATTTAAATTATAAGAGGTTGACAAATACTTCAAAGGCTATCACTATACCTATTATCTATGGGACCCATTTATCTTTTTGACAAATAAGACATGTGTCTCATTTTTCTTCCCATCATGGAGACCAGTCAAACTAACTACTTCACTAAAAGTAAGCTCTATCTTGACCAAGTAAAGATCACAAATAATAACTGTAAAAATCTCCAAGAAGGGAAATAAAAATCAAGAAGCCAACATCAAAAAACCCATGATCGTGCATGTCGCAATACTTGCGAATTAATTCCTATCTACCATAAGTTATGCAATTAATTAAAGTAGGTCGAACCCGCATGGAACTGAATTCATGATTTATAAAACCAATCAACAAGTAACAAAAGGAAGGATTTTTGAAACTTTTGTAAACTAAGAATTAAAAACTAAGTTAAAAAAGAATATGGATGAGAAATTTGTCAACAAGAAACAACTCATAGGTCAATTGCTTTGGGGTCAATCATAAATCAAATAAAACAATTGAGTGGCTTGATTTTAGAATTTGTCTAAGACTCAAATTTCTATCCTTAAAATAGATCAACTTCTTGTAGAAAGAAATAAAATCCCTAACTTAATTAATTAAACTTAAGTCTTAATGGAAAATAGATTTAATCAATTAAGTTGCATAAAACATGAAGGCATCATTTGCTGTAAATTAAACAAAACAAAGTAGATTTAAGCTCCTTCAATTCCCTATTGTTCAATTAAGTCGGTAATTGAACCTAATTTAAACAATAGTGATTAATTAATGGATTTATCAATCTCAGTGAAAATATTTAAATCCTATCAATATAATTATGCAAATCAATCCAGGTGATCACGTTAAATTAATAAGATGAAAAAAAGAATTGTATAAATACTCAAGAATAAAGATCAAATCTTTAACGAGAAAAACAAACTAAATCTCATAACCCCAGATCAAAATAACTTACTTCATGTTCTTGTTAACAAAAAATATTTACAAGACATGATTAATAAAATTAAGAATACAAACAGAAAGAGATAGAGAAAATTGTCCCTCTGTCTTTAGGACCCTTCAGAAATCAATCTTGAATTGTGTGTTTTGAAACTAAAGTAAGAGCCCTATCTATAAGAGTTTAAGTCTCCTTATAGGAATTAATTACTTAAAAAAAGTCTAACAACTAATTTGAAAAATGTTACAAAAAGAAGTGTTTTAAAAATAAATTTTATAAAAATCTGAAGAAAAATAGGAAATCGCGTCCTGTCCGGTGCTTGTCCAAGGCTAGATAAAAAACTTCAAACTGTCCAATTCTAGAAGCTGCCCAACACCAGATGGAAAGCTGGCACTCTTCGTCTCGCCAGATCTGCATTGTTGATTCGTTCCAAGACTGTTTTCATAAAATCATCGAGCAATCTTCATTGAAGGGTTTCAAATAAAACCTTCGTATAGTCAAAAATCAAGAATGGGGAAGTAAAATACATCTAAAACGACATAATTAAATTAAGTTGTATCAGTTAATGGCATAAAAATGACAGAAAACTTATATTAAGTATATACAAATCAACCTAACACTCAATTAATATAGAAACAAAAATATACATATATATATATATATTTATATAATGAAAATTATAAACACCATGATTTAGGTGGAAACCTTTTAATGTGAAAAGTAAAGATCACAAAAAGTCTTCGATACTCATAAAATCTACTAAAATAAGAGAAAAATTCACAAGGGTATTAATAAGTATCGGATCACGCGAGTGTGTGGAGAAGGGATCGTGCAGGGTTCTTGTGGTTCGGGTTCCATCAAGTGGAATATAAAGTGCTTCGAAATTGGTAGGCCTGCATCTTAATTGGGTTGAAGAGGATTGGTTGCTAACGGCATAAGCTTTTGGCATGGTGGTTAGTAGAGAAGCAACATCTTCTTCGACCTAGTTTGGAAGTGGGATCACTAGTCTCGAAGCACTTTGTAGGCCACCTAGTGAAACTCGAACTGCAACAACCCCACACGATCCCGTCACCACATAGTCCCATCACCCGGGATGTATCAAGTACATCCACCACAAAGCACAACACATAGTGCCCAACCACAAGCTCATAATCAAAGCCAAAGAGTTACAACAAATAACTGAGTCATGAAAGCTACAAATTAAATATCTTAGGGTTGGAGTTTTTCCTCTAGTGATAGTATCTTATATAATCATAGCCCTTTTAAAAAGTTTCAAATCTTCTAGTATCTTTTTTATGTCTCAACAAATCATATACATAGCCTTTAACTATTTTATTAGTATATATTACATACAAAATCTTAACATGATAAATTAAATCTTAAGAACACTTAATTTTGTTAGCGACATGTGTTAATAGTTAGTGACACACAAATGCATATTAAAAAATCCAAAACCCTTTTAAAGTAAAGAATTAAAATTAGCTCTAAATCTTTTATTATACATTTGTATATCAATATCTGTTACACTAATAAAAATTTTACACAAATTTTTAAATTTTATATGATATATTTTATATATTAAACCATGAAAATATAAACTAAACCATGCATATTTCATCTTTTAAAGATAACATGTTAAACTTTTATTGATGTAAGGAAAAGGAACACATAGCCGCATACTAGAAGATGGGGGCCTTCAAAAATTAAAATTCCATTTTAGTTCGGACATCACATTTTTATTATAGATTAACCTTAGGAACAACTTTAGTCTACCATCTAGGCACATACTGACAAAAAACTAGAGGCCCCTGTGTAACATAATTAGAATAACGTGTAGATAAACTCTTCCTTGTGAACGAACCAAATAATAATCACGTGCGCGAGACAAACACGCCTATGATATGATCCAGATCCACCTCACAATTTGACTGACTGAAGAACTTGCAATATCATTGGGAATAATTTGAGATTTGCCATTAATTAATTACTACTCTATCATTAGAAATAATCAACGCTCTTTCGATAGCTATAAATATATAAATATAAATATAAATATATATATATTTTATATTTATATAGGAAAATGCTAGAGTGCATTCACCGTGTCCCGATAAATCTCAAACGGTCATAGTTAACGGTTAATTTTTTTTATTTTAAAAAATAATAAATTTGATCCAATACTCCTATAATTTAGTTATCCTTTTAGGATAAAATATATTTTTTATAAAAAAAAATTTATTGAATTTTTTTAAAAAAGTATTGACCTTTAATTTTGATAAGTAGAGACTTATCAGTGCACTATATAGTTTTATCTTATAACTTATAAATATATATATATATATATATTTATAATTATAATTATATATGTTACTAGTGATGTGCGGGATAGTTCGTACTCTCCTTGATTGTTTTGCTTAGGAGCTGCAACTAATTGAGACTAGATTATGTAGCAAAATAGAGTTAAACTCACAATCTACATTATGCAGGCATCATCTCTGTATCACTCGGTTACACTCTTAAGTACATCTATAAATCATGTAAACTCATTTTCCTTGTTGCCAAATATAAGTCACTATTATTAGTTTATTAGGTTTTTTTTTTAATTTTTTATCATATTACCTATGTTTTTTTTTTTTTCTTCTTTTCTTTAGTCATTATTGTTAGATTAGAATTATAAATAGGGATGTTTTAGCGTGGAGGGTGGGGAAGAATCTTTCTTTGACAAAATAACTATCAATAATCAGTCATAAGGGAAGGAGTATTTTAAAAGGACCTTTAGAGTTTAGAAATTAGGTAGAGCAGTGGATTAGTGTCAATTCTTCTTCCCAACATATGGAAGCAACAATTTAACAATAAATTTATTACACTTATCGAGAATATTTAGGCTAAAATTTTTAAATATATTTAATTTATTCGATCAAATTCATTCATTTATTGCAAACAAATCAATTTGAATTAGTAATCAAACAATTATAATATTTTGTAGTCAAAAATAGAAAATGACACCTCAACTTAGGTTTGGATATTCTGTCACATCTTCTATATCATTTTCTACATTATCGAATATAATAATAAATATTATTAGATAAAGATCAAGTATCCTTTGAGTTTAATATATTTTTTAAAAATTTTATTAATAAAATACATTTGTAAAAAAATATATATGTCTATTTATTATTAATAATGTAGAAGATTGTTAAAAAAATGTGATAGAAGATCAAGAGCACTTGACTCATTAGATTTGACCGCATTAGGTATTTAGGTAGCTTAAAAGCACCCATGAAAAGGACACGGGACCATACATCAATGGGAGAAAAAAAACAAACAAGAAGGTCTTATTAGAAGATCCGGATCATGGAAAAGACACTCCATCTTTTCTATAAAATGATGAATCTCATATAAAATAATTTTTAATAAAAAATAACAATTCTAAATGATATAACGAGTTACTCATCTTTTCTCAATTAAATTTTCAAATTTTCTCTTTGATTATTTATTTAAAAAATAATAAATTAAGAAGACGTTTCAATTTGTATTTAAAAATCTTCACCTTATTTCTTAAAAACATCTTACTATGTGAAATGATAAGAACGAAGACCAAAGATTCTTGAATTTGAATCCTATCGATATGCGCCTGTTTGCCTCCCTTGCACATCCACAACCTGTTCCAAAGTTTTTCTTATTTATATGCTATGAAAATTTTACCTCTTTGGTGAGAGGTGTGAAACAACACAACAAAAACCATGTCACGAGACGTTACAAGACAAATTCCAACCTCCTCAGGCTTTACGGACTCTCTCCCAATCATCCTCTGCCACCCCCACCCCCCCCCGCCCCCACCCTCTCGTGCCAACCCACCATTTGGAGACCTCGCATTCTTCACTTTCTCTCCAAACCCAATTTCTTTTATCCCCATAAAATCAGAGCTTTTAAGCAAAACAAAGCTTCCCTTACAATTTCAAAACTTTCAGTGCTCTTCTAATTCTTCAATGGCCACTCCTCCAAACCCACAGCCGTCATCGAAGTTTGCATCAGTACTCTTCTCATTCTCCCTTCTCTCCCTCAACTTTTATGCTATTCCCACTTTCGCCCTCAACATCGGCATCGAAATCCGGCCTGGCCTCAAAATGGTTGGTACTATATATGTAATTTCACCCCTTTCGATCCTCTCCATTTTCATTTCCCTTCTCTCTGATTTCCCTACTTTTGGTTCGTTTTAGGAAAGAGAGTGCAGCAAAAGTTGTGAATCAAAGTTCTGTGGACGTAAGTGATATATCTTTATAATTAACACTTTGCATTGCTTGCATTAATTTATTGATTTTAATTCTTTCTTGGAAAAGATTTGGATTAATTAATAATAATATTCTTTTTGTAGTGCCTCCATTTCTGAGATATGGGAAGTACTGTGGACTTCTGTATAGCGGTTGTCCGGGAGAAGTGCCCTGTGATGACCTGGATGCTTGTTGTATGGAGCATGATAATTGCATTCAAAGGCTACGTAAGTACATCTTTGCCCCTGGTTCTTTTGACCATTTTCCCCTTGGCAATAGCACCGCAGGCTGAGACTTCATTTTTCCTAACAAGGGAGAGGGTAGTTATGTGATGAAATTTTGTTAAGAAATTGATATGCTTAAGTTTAAAATGAATTAAGTCAATTAAATTTCTTAAAATTTGTATCAGTTAAAATTTAGATATTCAAATTCGGGTGGAGGGAGTATATTTATATATTACCAAATCTATTTTTTCATTGAAAACATCAAATGAATAATAAACAATTATTACTAACTTTTAGTGAATAATATTTTTAATGCCTATAATTTTCTTAATTTATCATTAATATTTTAAAACTAATGCAAATATATATATTTATGCATGGGGAAATGTTATAAAGTGTACGGTTAAGTCTTTAATAATCAAAATTAATAGTTAACTATTTTTAAAAAACAAATAATAAATTTGATCCAATACCCTATGGTTTATCTTATTCTTTTATAGTATAATATATAAAATATATTTACAAAAAATAATTTCCTTATTGAAGATTTTATTTTTTTAAAAATAAAATCAGATATTGACCGTTAAAGACTTAAGTGTGCACTTTATAGCATTACCATATATATATATATATGCTATAGTGAGTAATGGAGCTCACTTGTGGAGTGTTTATGGTAATGTTGTAACCATTAACGACTTAATTAACAATGTGATCACTAAACTTGTTACTTTTTTTTAGTTTAGTCGTTAAACGATAAAAGTAGTCAATGTATCCATTATACTTTACCTTTTTAAATAATTTATCCATTATATTTTACATTTTTAAACAATATAACCATTATAATTTTCGTTTTTTTGAAATTTAGTCACTGTATGTTGGTTCAGTTGAATAATAGCCACTAATATAATCAATATTCAATGAAAATATCATGCAGTTTTCAATATCACCATAATTTTTCATGTTGGCTAAAAGGATCTTTGTTATTTTGTCCATTTTTTCTTTTATTTACTTATTGATTGATACATGATTTGAATGACATTGAGTAAAATTTTACATTTAGTTTAGCCAATAAGGAAAATTATAATGACATGCCAAGTCATATGATATTAACAATGAAGATTGATTAGATTTCTAACTTTTAGGGGTATTCATCGGTTCAGTTTGGATTGGATGGACAAGATTAAATCAAAAGAAAAAAAAGCCATCTAATATTTTGTCTATCAACTGATCGAATCCAATCCAATAATTAGATTGGTTTGGATCGGTATGGTTTGATTGGATTTATATATAAAAATTATTTTTTATTTTTAAGTATATAG
Source organism: Parsonsia alboflavescens (assembly GCA_028571225.1). Lineage (NCBI taxonomy): Eukaryota > Viridiplantae > Streptophyta > Magnoliopsida > Gentianales > Apocynaceae > Parsonsia > Parsonsia alboflavescens. The sequence goes on along the minus strand of JAOXNR010053578.1, from coordinate 4,464 downwards.
TAAATATATTTATCATTTAATATATAATATATATTTATAATTATTATTAAAAAGTAAATTTTATTATTTAATATATGAATTTAATAGTTATTTTTCATTTTATTTATTTATAATCTTATATTTATATTAAATATATAATATATATAGTAATATAAATATATAAAGTAATCGGTTCGGTTGAAATCGGTTTTTCATCATCCACATCCTACCTCGAAACCGATTAAAACGGTTGAAACAAAAAATCACACAACCAATCTGATTAAATTTTGACTGGATTAGATTGAATCGGATGAGTCGGAATTCGATTAGTTTGGATTTGAACATCCCTATGAACGGTTATTCAATTAGATCACCATAGATTGGTTAGATTATTTAAAAATATAAAGTATGATGGTTAAATTGATTGATTACATTATTAGTTAAGTGGTTTTGATAAATATATAAATATATATATATATATATATATTTATATATATATATATATATATAGGTCGCAGGGTTTTCAGCTAATTCTAATAATAACTAGCTCCCATAGCTTGTTTTCCTTATCGAGTGTCTTGCTTCTCCCTCCCAGTGAGAATCAAGTCCCTCTTGCTAGCTGCAGTTCCCGGACGGTTTTAATTCCCCCTCTAATTAACTCTAAACAAGTGGTTCTTTCAGTATTTACGGCAAATCAACGGGAGAGAAAAAAATCAATCTTAATAATTGTAATGAAAGTACGAACCCAAGGTTAGCTCGTCACAAAAGTAAAGCCCGGAACAGAGCCCAAGTGGAAATGGACCAAGGGAAAGTGGCCAAAAAGTCCACGTTTTTTTTCTTTTTCTTTTTCCTTTTTGATTGAAAAAGAAAATCCATATGAAAGATTTTTAAAATATACATTCATAAATATTTTTAAACCTTTCCACATTTACTACTTTATTTATTAGTATCCCTCGAATTAATTGTCTAGTTTTTATTTTTAAATAATTTTGTCAATTAACTTTGAGAGAATGGACAATTTAACTACTTCTACTATAATTTAGTAAGTCATAATAAATAAATATTATGTTATGCTCTTTTATTTTTAATTGATAAATATTTTCTTATTTAATGATATTGTTATGCAGATGATTATTTAAGTGAATCTTGCAATGAAAAGTTGTTGAAATGTGTGAACAACTTCCAAAAAAGGAGGGGAAGAACGTTTAGTGGGAATACTTGCCCAATTGATGAGGTTGTCGGAGTTATGAGCAGAGCGATTGATGCCGCCATAATTGCCGGAAAAATATTTCATAAACCCTAGAAATGAAAATAATATGATCAGCCGTCTCCTTCTGAATCTCTCTTCTAACTCATCACTGAGCATCATGCATGTGAGCATATTGTATCTCATCTTCCCTGCAATTTCTTTTTTCTTTTTTTCCCAGAAAATTGTGGAATTTATTTCCGAAAATATTTACTTTTGATGATTTTGGTCTTTATTTTTTTTGGTGACTAAAATATTTACAGTAAAATAGTCTGTTTGTCCCTTAAGTTTGATACTTTGGTTACAAAAAGTCCTTCAAATCTATTTTCTTCTTTCTTTTTAAGTCTTTTATGTATTTTCGAACAGCCTCTTAGGTTCTTTTGGCTTGAAATATAAATTTTCATGTCAAATCAACAATTTATCTCTTTCCTTAGTCAATCACTATGAGGTAAATTTAATATTTCACAGCTCAAAAGAATAAACTATCTTCTCTCCCCTTCCCTCTCCTTGGAATCTTTTTGACCTCCTCCTACTTCCTTTTTTTCCCTCTCCACTGTGGCTTCAAGCACAACTCTATTCTTGGTCAGAGATTTTTATATGTTTTTAAAAACTATTGGTGGGTAACTCCCTTGTCATTTGTTCCATCCATTCCATAAATGAATCAGTCCCATCATTGGCTATTCCCAAATGGGAAGCTTGTGATGAAGGAGTTGCTTCTTTGTTCATCTTTCACCTACAATGGGAACTTACAAAAATAGGGGAATTTGTATATGTTCTCATCTTCCCTTAGTGTATATCACTCAATCAATGGCTTTTACTCACTCTAATGAGCTCATCCCTTTAACCTTTTTACCACTTTTTAGCTGTTCTTTCGAGTTCTTAGTTAACTCACAAGAGGAATGCAAACCACTTAGGCAAGAATACCAAATGATCCACACAACTCGGTCAATTGATCAATTTAAGATTACCAAACAAGAACTAAAGAAATAAGAGTTTCAAAGAGATAGTTCAATCAATACAAAGCAATTGATAAAACATGTAATAGATGAAAGACATATTATCAAATACCTTAAAGTCAAAGATTGTGATCTCAAATTTTTATATGTAATTCAATAGTTTGAAGCCCTTGATCTTAACTTGGCACAAACAATAGGAAAATCAACTTCAATTTAACACACGCCAATCTCTACACAACATTTTTTCAATACAACAAGAGATATCAACTTCAAATCAACAATTCTCAATGATTTTCACTCTTCTTTTTTTTTTCTTCTATTATACCTTTATTTTTTTTTGTAGATTTTCGATCATGCTCTGTTTTTCCTTCCTTTTGTACTTTTTTTATGTTTTTTTTTCTTTTGTAGAGATAGAAGAAACACCAAACAAATAGAACTAGCCCTTATTTTTGACTTCAGGCTTAATTCCCACAAACACAGAAATTAGCAAGACGAAACCAGGATAGATATAGAAGAAGAAAACACAAAAATATCATAAGATCATAGAATTTCAAAGAAACAATTATGAGCTTAACACTAAACAAGAAAGCAAATGAAAGATAGGCAAACCTTATCATGAAAGCCTTAACTCTAATATCAAAATATGATATGATTCTTAGAAGATATGAAGTTTTTAGGGTTCATAATCTCAAAAACACACCAAAGAAATTTTAGGACTAATCATAAAGTTTGAGGCTAATTTGATTAACTTATGTTGGAAATTAACATTAACCAACCTCTTCATTTGGTAGACTAATCAATACTTTATCCCAAAGTAATCGAAAGCATAAAGTGTAATCACTCAAAAACCCTAAGAAGAGCTCATAAGAACACACAAGAGTATCAAGTTTGATCTTGGTTTTTGATTCACTCAAAGATGAAAGTTGTTTGTAGGATAAGTTCTAATTCAAATATAAATAAGAGAGTATTTATATTCTAACATTTAAGAAGCCCTAAAATAAGTCCTACAAAGGGATCTTAGTACCCACATGCCAAACCCTTCTAGGCTCCATCAACATGATTTTCATGGTCCCTATTGTCTTTTTCTTCACTTAGAAGCTTCCCACCATTTGAATCAAACAAACATTGTAGCATCTTCTTAGTTGATCTTCAACTCCAAATGAATCCTTCTCTAAGATTGCATTAAAGTCTACTTGTTTTTCCTCATCTTGTGCAAATGTCATTTTCATCCTAGATTAGATGATCTTGATCTTGTAATTGGACCTGGTGGCATTGATGGGGGCTTGATGACCATCAGTTTACATCCATGTGATGGAAAAATTGTACATCTTTGTTCTACATTTCACAAAAGAATTTACGAATTGATTCAGCATCTCCACCGTTAAGTCTAAGCATTCAAGATCTACAAGAAATTTTTGTAGTCTTTCGGAGAACAAAACATATTTTCTGGCCCAGCCTTATGAACTTCAATATGTTTGATGCTTTTATCGATTTTAAGACCGGATCTATCATTAGCTTCCAGATGTCTCTTCAAGGAATCAACTACACTCCTGTGGCATTAACCTCTTAATATTTATGAATAGTTCATGAGAATGTTCATTTATCACCTCTGTAACATGCCATGATCTAGCATCTTCTATAGCAAGGTTCACTCTTGCTGGACAATCGGTCCTTTTGCTATACTTGCTATGTGACTTCCAAACTTGTCAAATGTAAGCAAATAATACTTGATAGATGCTCCTTCCTTTTTCGAAATCGACCGTTTCTACACATGTAACCTATTCAATCATGCTTGTTCTCTATAGTATTCCAACAACTCATTAGACCTCAGAAATTATATCGCAGTCGGTAAACCAATTTCAAGTGCTAGATTTGATTCGTCTTCTACAACATCCACTTCAACATTTGGTTTAATAGTCACTATTGTTGGATCAATTTCTACGTCTTGTTCAAATTGAGGATCTTCATTATTCAAATTAGCATCATCATAAATCCCAAAAAGCTCATTGGTAACGTCTCATCATTTGAATCCATTCATATGCAATTGTATAGCACAAAATTGGGCATCTTTTATTGAAGAAAATATGGTTTGGAAAATCAGAGGTTATGAGAAACACATGACTACTGATGGTTATACAACATCCAAACATTCGATAAAATCTGTTTTTGAGAAGAAATTTTAAATAAATACAACCGTCAGTGGAACATCAACCAATGGATGAAAGTTGAGAAGGTGTTAACGATGCATTAGAACTATTGAAGAATTAAATGAGAAAAATTGAA
>JAOXNR010053577.1:0-13987 GCA_028571225.1 Parsonsia alboflavescens | reverse complement strand
GCATCTGTCTGAAGAGAAAAGGGAATGGCGGAGGATTTCATTGGGCAGCTCGATTCGAAGAGAAAACCCATGTCTTTGTCCGGATCTCAAATCCGAATTTGTTAGTTTTGCCAAAACGACGTCGTTTGCTGTAGTTGCTTTCTCTTATAGAAAGCAACGTTGCTTTCTCTAGCCTTTCTTTATATATATATATATATATATATTTATATATTTATATATTTATATATTTATGTTAACGTTGGATGTGACTAAATAAACCACATGCCCGCCCACACGAAGAATTTCTTCATTGCACTCGATGATTTTTTGTCGTACTCAAATAAACCTTAATTACAAGTCCAGATTCACTAAGAAAGATTACATATAGAGAGAGAGATTGAGATTCTGCTCCTTGAAAGATAACATATGATTAGATCATTAAGAGAAACTTGGACACGCCAAAGTGGGTGACATGTAGATTACTAAGTTCAAATTTCCCATGTAGCAAATCTTCATTTTACCTATTGAGATATTTTTACATAAATGTATCTTCAAATATTGATCGATCCTATATGAAACAAATAAGATAAATAGAAGATAAGGCAGTTTAATTATGAATGGAGAGAATATATTGATATTAAAGAGAAATGACTCTTTTTATTTCTCAAAAAAAAAGGTCCTCAAAGGGATAAATCATGATGCCTAGATGTTCCCACATAGGAGATGAGTAAATAGCAATTTTCGATGTGACACTAGTTAAATTCCCAAAGAATTTGGTTAAACAACACTAATCTTAATTACAATGATTAGTACAAATTACGGTAATTAAATAGCTAATTAACTCGGTAGTGAGAAGGAAATACATAGGACCCAAGAGTGATTATGATAAAGAGATAAAATTCCTAATGAAGGAAGAAAGGGGTCCACAACTAATTTAATATCATGTCACACTGAGATTGACCTATTTAAATAAATAAATAAATAAATATTTATATAGATATATTTTAAACAATCATAATAATACCAAAGTAAAAAACAATAATAATAATAAAATTAGTTGAAATTAATACAAAAATTATATATATTCTAACTCATTTTCTACGTCATCTTCTACACTATCAAATAAAATAATAATATATATTATTCCTAGAGTTTAATATATATATTTTAAGGATTTTTTAATTAAATATATCTACAAGGACATACATGTATATTTATCATTAATAGTGTAGAAGATGATATAGAAAAATGATTAGAAAATCCAAAGCCGATATTGCAACTTAAGACATCTTATAGATAAAAAATGATTAGGATTCACAATTTTTCCCATTATAATATATATATATAAATAGAGTAAATAATTTAGTTTTCAAAATATTTTCATAGAATTGGATTAAAGCACAAAGATGAAAAATTACCAATGAAAAGTGTGGAGTATATAAAACAAATGAACCACGAGCGAAACGAATCACAATTCTCCAATATCTAAATCAGTGCGGAATGGTAAAAGATGAAGCGAAGTAGGCAATGGAATTTCAAGAGTTTACATCCAGACTTTTTTTTGGGTTGTTTTTTTGTCTTTGCAAACCACAGTCCTATTCTATTATTCAAGAAAATTTTGGCCTCCGGAGACATAGCTCAGTAACAAATTAGGTAAGAGTTGGTATAGTACCAGTCTTGTCTCTGTACGTAGGGTTTGAATTCGATTTCTATCAAGCATCGGGGTTGGCTCAAGGTACATTTCTAGATTTACAACCTCTATGTGACCTAAAAGCGAGAGGGTAAGAGACCCTTATTTGGTGGGATTCATCGAAAAATTCAAGAAAATTTTAAAATCATGAATGACTCTATTAATATATACATATACAAAAATATTATGGAGATGATGTTCACCTTATAAAGTGCTCTGATATGTGATTCATGTGAGATTACGTACACAAAGGGGCACACCACAAGATGGACTCCATTGCACACCGTTCTCTTCAGAAAAGAAAACCTACAACTATTGCAAGAAAGCAACAGAGGGCGGAGAGAATGATGAGGAGCCCAAAGAGAAGTGAAAAAGGGCTTTTGTGGTAGAGACATGCCATCCCAATGAGCAATTAACTTAACCAACCATGCTTTAATAGGAAAGATAGTATTGGACCTCCTGTCTTTTCCTCACTAATTCAATTTCTTAATATGAATTTTCTTCAAATATTGGTAGGCCCTAAAAATATATATGTTGCCACTCCATTGCTCCCCCTTAAAGCTAAGAATAATCATTGATTTCCCCTTTACAATTCCCTTGGCCCTCCCCCTATCCACGCTCTAGCCTTATTCCTATTCTTAATTCCTATTCTTAATTCCTATTTTATATATATAAATATATATATAAATATAAATAAATAAATAAAATATATATATATATATATATATAATATAAAACAGTCTTTTTTCATATGATTTGTGTATTACTTTCAATCTCAGCTTCCTTCTGATCCCTCCCAAGCAATATAAGTAACCATTCTTTACATCAATATGGTGAATGATTTGCATCAAACAATAGTCCCAATTGTCATAGTCATATAAGTGTCTACGTATATATATATAAATATATATATATATATATATTTATATGAGCACATGTAAAAATATTCATATTTTTTAATTTAGAATATTCTTTTCTCATAATCGTACATACATGAGTACACATGTAATAATATTTATTTTATTCGTTAATGATCTCTAATTGATAATGCATGAAAAGTACGAGATACTTGGATTGAATAGAAATGAGATCTTCATAGGTTGGGTTGAGATAAGAGCTCGTTATACTATGTTGAACTTGAATCTCCTAAGTGGTATCTTCGTTTTGTAAGGAATATGCTCCGATGTCAAAGTTAGAGATTAATTTTCAAGATGATAAAATACCGAGAGTGTTTTTGAGGAAGACGAAGATAGAGTTATCCAAAGTCCTCTTACCTTTTACCCTACTCTTTTATATATATATATTTATATATTCTTGTAAGGCAGTCGATCATGGAGTTGTATTATTTTACCCTCTAGACATATGTTTAAACACTTGTTTGTTTGACATGTGTTGAGATTGAGTTTAACTTGTCCCCTTTTCATATTGATATCTTGAATTTTTATACCGGATCCTTAGAATCCATAAGTCTATTGGGCCTTTATTAGTTTTGACCTTATTCTCCTTTTGGGACTTAATCTTAACAAGTCAATATTTATTTAATTTTATCATTAATCATAATAGTTTAAACAATTATTTGTCTCGCAATCATTTTCCATCTTGGTTGTCTATATGTGTGGAATTAAGGGGCTTCAATTTTTCCAATATTGGTTATCACCTATACTATAGATAAAGGTGGTAGAGAAATAAATTAATTGGAAGTAAAGTGTACGAATAAAGGAACCTTTGGAAATATGGGAAAAAGTAGAAATCAATGCCCACTTTGTAATATTACATATTTAGTTAAGTAGAAAGCTACTACAAATTTTTGGCTTCTCTCAAAAGAGTAGCATTCAATTCCCATATATATACATATCTAGATTTGAGCAATTTTACACTCCTAAAGTGAAATCAATGAAAAAGAGGAACATACTTGTCTTGGACAAGCAATATATTCATTAACCTTATAATAGCTTCGATAGAAACTCATATTGTCAAAGCTAAGGACCCTTTCTAGCCTTACTCAATTATACGATTAACTATTTAATATTCCATTCGTCATTAGTCATTATTTTATCAAAATTAAAGTATTCAAACCAAAATAAAACACTTCAATTTTCATTACGAGAATATATATTATTAATTTATATATCGATTTTCAAGGTAGGGTTAAGGTTTCACAAATATTTAGAGAAATTATTTAAGGATCTTAAAAAATTGCTCAAGATTAATGATTTTAAAAAGAAATCCAATTATGAAGAAAGAGAAAATTAAATGTTTAGATTTACTTGATCAATTAAGTCCATGTAGGGATTAAATTCTCCACTTCCAATACAAAATTTATAGTGTTTTTAATTTTAATAAAATTATTACGATGTATTTAACGATAAAATAATGAAATTTTAAATTAAAAATATCTTTCTTTTTTTTTTTAAAAAAAAAAACTAATTTCGAAAGATGAAATATTTAGAATGAATAGGTGAATAGATGACTCTTGATTTTCATTCCCTCTCTTCAAAAATCGATGATTAAAAAGGAACATTCTAACCCCCTTTTTTTTTCCTCCCTCGCGGTCACGGAAGGGATGGATAGAGAGATTTTGTACGAGGTGGGATTCATCTCAGATTAAAGCTTACGATGACTCTACGTAAAAAGATTCGTTAAATATTGGTCGGTTGACGCGTGGAAATAAATTGCTTTTATATTTTCTAGCAACATCCACTATTTTTTTTTTAAAGCGACGTAAGGATTAATTTACACGTATCTTGATTGTTCGATTGTTCGATTAAGAGGTGTAATTCATTGAGGATAGAGTGTGTAACAAAACCAAGTCAAACTTACTACTTACGTTTTCGAATTACTCGACCACACGTTTGGGTACTAGCAACATCCACTATATATTTTTATATTATCTCCTAATATATTTCTAAACTTTAAAAAAAAATTTAATGAAGATGATTTTAAATAAGTCTTAATAGTAAGTTCCCTCGGGATACCTTAGTGGGTGGAGTAGTGAACACGTAAATCATGGGTTTTGAGTTTGAATCCCACCAATACCCTCTTCGATTAGTAGAATGTCGAGATGCATGAGAATTGATCTGGAAACAGCTAAAAATAAATAAAAATCTTTTAAAAAGTCCTAATTGTAAAAACTAGATTTTGAATTTTCTATTTAACACAAATCTCAAAAAAAGAATAAATACCACTAAAACCGTGTAAGTATTTTATTAAAAAATATATAGGGTTTTAGATTATAAAACATATTTTAAAAAATTATCTAAAAGACATGTTTTTTATTTGTGTATTAAAAGACTCCGAACCTAAAAATAGTTATTACTTCCTCCGTTACTAAATATAAGTGATTCTAATTAACTTTTTTTTGTCACTAATTATAAGTCATGGTTATTATTTAAATAGTTATTTGAAGGGTTTTTTTTTTTATTTTAATATTACCCATTTAATGATGTACTCATGAAATGGTGTTCACTTGTTTTAAAAGGATGATTATATGACATTTTAGGTAAAAAAAATTACCGTAATTTTTGAAAAATGATGTTTAATGATTTATATTTAGTAAAGAAGAGAGTATATGATAAATTCACATTATTGTAGTTATTTTTTGAGCTCTAGATTTAGGATCTAGAATGATTAAATTTCCTGCCCTAAGACCAAACTAAGACCAAAAATCTCAAGAATTCATGGGCTCTTTATATATAGCTGATAAGATTATTTGAACGTGAAAAAGGCCATGTTTGAAACATTTTTTCCCTTTTCCTTTTTTCTTTTAAGTCAACACGTACATATGTATATAATCTTGGAATAATAATCCAGGTGCAAAGTACTACGTCGATCAGGTGCAAAGAATTGAAATGAAGGTCAAATTAAGAATATATGTAGACCAGAAAAGGAAAAAAAAAAAGAATATTTACCAGGGAAGATGTACGATGGAGACTTTGTTTTTGGTTCATATTATAAGTACTTTGTATTTGTCGAAATAAATTATTATGTGGGAGGAATCGAACTGTGATCCTAATTTGTTGTCATCAACAGTGTTGGTGGAACCATGTCATCATCTCTCGTGAATAAGGAAGGAAGAAAAGATTCTGTTTATCAAATTGTTTATGATTACATCGTTGAAAGAACTCAGTTTTGATGTGTTTTCCCATGTATCACATGGCCAGGAAGAATCAAAATGGACAATCCAAATTAGTTAAAGAAAACATGGAAAAGACCAAGAATTTATATAAGAACAACTAGGGTTTTAAGTTCGAAATAAGACGGAGATAGATGGTGAATATCGGTGATCTCCAATGAGTGGTGGATAGGGCGAGTTCGGGGGAGAAGGTTAAAAAAAGAAAATTTGTCTTGAGTTCAAAATAAGACGGAGATAAATACGGAATACTGGTGATTCTTGGTGGATGGTGAATAGGGCTGAGTTAGGGGGAGGAGGTGAAAAAAAAAAAAGAAAAATTTCTATTAAGCTATTTAATTTAGTTAAAAAATTATACTTCACCAAGGAATTTATAATTCTAGAAATTCAATTATTGATGTACTTGATTAACATAAGATTAGGTAATTTTGATAAAGATTAATTTATCCAATGATAATTGCTGTAATAGAAATTAATAATTAATTAAGACTTAAATAATAAAACTCGTAGGAGCATCAATTTCAGAGATTTCATATTTTTAAACAATTAATTAAGAGATTCCAGTCTGAACTCGTAAGTGATTTTTTACACCTTTTCTAAGTAAATTCAACTTGATTTTGTTAGTGATTTGTCTTATCATACTTTGACTATAGGTAAAATCCTATTTGCGTAATCATGTCGTCCTTTAATCACGGGTTAAAGGAGGAAAACTGGATTTATTTCCCACCGATAGAAAAAAAGATAAAAAAGGATAATATTGAAATTAAGGATTTTTTTTTTAGTTTTTATGAGAGAAGCATGTAATTTTGCTATTCCTTGGTAATTTTCATATATATATATATATATGGATTTGCTAAGAGCGCGCCTTAATGCATGCTCCAACCGTTACCGTAACGGAATTCTTACTTCGTTTGATTGGTTGCATGAGCACTGTAGCAAAAAAATTCCGTTTCGATAACGGTTGGAGGGGACATTAAGGGGCGTTTCGAAGCGCGCCTTAGCAAAATCGTATATATATATATTTATACTATAGCGATCAATAGAGCTCAAATTATGGTGGACTTCCATATATAATTCATGTGGTCACATAAAATCAACTCTATGCAATTACACATAAAAGCTCACCATAATTAATTTGAGTTCCATTACTCGCATTCCCATATATATATATAGTGTAATGCTATAGATAATATCGTTAAAAATAAAATCTTCAATAAAATAAATTATTTTTATAAATATATTTTATATATCATACTCTAAAAGAATAAATTAAATTCTAGATATCGGATCAAATTTATTATTTTTTTAAAATAAAAAAAATTAACTATTAATTTTGACCATTAGAGACTTAATAGTACATTCCATAATTCAAATCAATCAGAAGTGCAAGTAACAACAAAATCCTGTCAATTGTGTCGCTGTAACTTATGAAGAACGTGTTTTGATCTCCAAAGAATCAAAAAACAAGAAAGAAAAAAAAAAATCATAATTGGTTAGAAGTTTTCCCCTATTCTTTTAGCAGAATTTTTGTTGTCCCCAATTAACTTAACATAGTATAACTTAACGGTTGGAAGGTGAAATATACAACAAGCGAGATATGGATTCGACCCACTTATGCTTCCTGCATTCTAGCCAATTTGGATTTTGGCTATAGTGGAGCCTGAAATACAAACTCCCATATGAAACTGATCCATAGATCGGGATATGAACCTCTCTGATTATCATTTGTTCTTTGGTTAAAAAGATTGGAACGCCTTAAAACCAACCACATGTTATATACTTGACATAATGATAACTCCATGATGGACTTATGTAACGGGCATGAGGAGAACTGTTTACATGCACTGCTGGATTGCAAATGGGTACGGAATATTTGGAGATTCTTCGTGGATAGTTCGAAATTTTATGAATTCTTTAATGAAAAACATATTAAATTATGGATTGATATGAATTTGTGTAATAAATTTGTTCGTCTCATGTTGACAAGTCTTGAAATATAATTTTCAGAGTTGAGATATATTATATATGACAATGGAGAAACAAGTTAATGTTTGATGGGGAGTTTACACTTCCATCCTTTGGATCTTGTGTTAGATATATTTTAGTTAGAATTGGTGAAATTCCATGTAATAGGAATAATTCCTGGAGTTCTACCTCCTAATTTATAAATATGTCTCCTTTTGATATTAATAGAATTGATCTTTTCAAGAAAAAAAAGAAGGTCAAACCATTATCTGCTCAGTATATTCTATTATATCTTCTATAGCACTAAACAAAATAGTATATTTTTTTTATTAAGATCAATTACCCAGTATATTCATTTAGGATTTTATTAAAAAAATATATTTACAAAAATAGACATTTATTATTGATGGTATAGAAAATGAAGTACAAGATCCGGAGTCCAAAAAAATCTATATCTTTTGCTTGTTTTTTTACTTTGAATCCATCTTTTATTTATATATGAATTATAAGATCATATAGATTTCACCTTTTCGGTATTTGTTCTCAAGAATATGAGATTTGAAGGAATATATATGTATATATGGCTGGTTTTTTCTTGTAGATATAATATCAACTCAGTATCTTCATATATATATATATATAGAGGATAATATTATAGAATGCATTAGTTCACACTTTATGAAGTGCACAGTTAATCTTTTAATGATCAAAATTAACTTTTAACATCTAATTTTATTTTAAAAAAATAAAATCTTTAACAAATAAATTATTTTTTAAAATATATTTTATATTTTATATTTTAAAAGGATAAACAAAATCCTAACGGTATTTGATAAAATTTATTATTATTTTTAAATAAAAAATTAATTAAATGTTAATTTTGAGCTTTAGAAACGTGATGATGCACTCCAATTTTATATATATATATATATATATATATATCATGCAACCGTGCGGTGTGCCTGTGCTTCCTTTGCTCTAATAATTAATACGTGATGTTGTAATCAAGAAAAAGGAAAAGAAAAGCTGCGTGGGGCGCTCTTACGGGGTGGGAAAGGTCTTGGAACCAACCGGCAGGGGTTCTGATCAGGTACTACGTGGAGTTGGTTGACATATATTAATACTACTACGTAACGTACTACTACAAAAACACAACATTTCTACGTAGAAACTCGATTATCGTCGACTTATATTACTAAGTTGATAAAATGTCATTTTAAGGTTAGATGGGAACATGGGACCCCCAGGATGGGTCCCACTTTTTACTATGAATGTCGACTTGCTGTAAATTCCGACATATTTAAAGGGAGCGGAGGGATTTCTCTTGTTTAGCCTATTGAGAGAGATTCATTCCTTCACAAGAATATATATTATTATTTATTTATTATTTATTTATATGTCATTGATCAGCAAATAAAAGTAAAGAGAGAAACACAGAAACAGAGTGAAATCATCAGAAATCAATGGGGCACCACTCTTGCTGCAACCAGCAGAAGGTAAAGAGAGGGCTTTGGTCACCAGAAGAGGACGAGAAATTGATTAGATACATCACTACACATGGCTATGGCTGCTGGAGTGAAGTTCCTGAGAAAGCTGGTCTCTTCTAGTCTCCTCTCCATTCTCTGATATTCAACTCTTTTTTTTTAATTTAACATCCTTAATTTTAAAATATAAAGTTTAGGCAATAATTAAGAAAATAAATTTATATTTAAAGATGCTAATCAAAGTGTAATTGTTCATTAATAAAAGTGTGTTGTTAATTTGTTTTGTTCAGGATTACAAAGATGTGGGAAGAGTTGCAGGCTGAGATGGATCAATTATCTGAGACCGGACATAAGAAGAGGACGGTTTACGCCGGAGGAGGAGAAGTTGATCATCAGCCTCCACGGAGCTGTTGGAAACAGGTTTAATTTGTGTTACTTAATTATCATTAAATTTAATTTTCATTGGACTAATTTCTCAACTTGTTATTAGCCCATCCATTAATGTACAAGGATTTTCAGTTTCTAAGGTTTGATCCTTCAAGACATGGGTGCAAAGTTGCCTGCATTTCTCTTCAAAGATTTTTCTCCTAGTACTTCTGACTATTACTCGGGCTTTCCTGGTCCATCAAGTCAGATTTCTGTTCAGATGTTTTGGATTCGAATTTGCATTGGTATTTGATGATCAAGAGAGCTTACTTGAGAAAAAGGAATCAATATTATATCTTCATTTTCAGCCTTAATAATTCTTTTTTGAGTAACTTAGACTATAAATTTAGTACTGTTATATCTGAACCATGAACAAATATACCTCAGTTTCTAGATGACATATATGCAAAGAGTCCGGGTGTAATGTATTTACACAATATTTTCTCCAAGAAATACATATATAGACTTCGCTTTCAAAGTAGTTTATAGGTATCAAATTCAGCTTAGAAGACGGTTACAGAGATAGTGTCGACAGGAGTTGGAACTGGGGTTTTCAATTGATAGATATATATTTTTCTACCCGGTCAATAGGCTATTGTCTCGGGAGTACATGCTAAGTATCTTCTTTCTAATTATTTGAATCTTGAAGCTTTATTTACACTCAATTTAATTAACATGCAATATTGAAAAATTATTTCAGATGGGCTCATATTGCAAGCCACCTGCCGGGGAGGACAGACAATGAGATCAAGAACTACTGGAATTCATGGATCAAGAAGAAAATTCGAAAACCGTCGTCCGCCGCAGCACCTCCTGCGGCGGCGACCATCATCACACCAACCGGAGCCGATCAGCAAGGCCAGTTCAGTAATTACAGTACAAATCAACTAGACAATATTATGCACCAAGATTTTAACAATATTACGACAAAGCCATCACCAGTGCAACAGGTTCATGACACCATTTTTACTTCTACTACTACTTCTTCTTCTGGTCCGTTGTTCATGTTCGACACTACCGGCTCGGTACAACTTCAATTGCAAGGAGTACTCAACGCAGCAGGAGGAGGAGGTGATGATCATGGTAACAATAATGGTCAAACTACACCAGATAATCATAGTCAGCTTTTCCAGTCAACAATTTGGTCAATGAACCCGCAGCATCAATCGACCGCATTTACAGTGGATTCGAATACTTATTTGCCACCGTTAATCGAGAATAACAATATTGAGACCGGCATGCAGGTGGGTATAAGCAACATGAACGGCACAATGTTGCCCACCGTACTGGATTGCTGCCTACAGAGGCAAGAAGATCAGCTGAATCAGTGGGTGGAGGATCAAACACATGAACATTGCCCAAGCTTTCTGTTCTGGGACCAATCTGATCATCATCAAGGAGGAGTCGTACTTGGTGGGGATATTCAAGAACCTCTACAAACGACGTCGTCCAACCTGATGAGCTCAACTACCGTGCTATCTTATCCTTCTCCTCTATAATAATGTAATTCTTTGGGGATTATTAATGCTGGTTTCTTTTCTTTTTTTTTTAATTTTATTTTATACGATGATCAGATTCTTTGATGTTTTTTCTTTTCATTTGTGAGAGATAGATTGAGAAATGAGGGGTGTTTTTCAAACAATTACATAAGTTGGTTCGATGGGTGTTTTCTGGAAATGCAAGAAAACTCAAAAAGAAATTAATAATAAAAGTAAAATCTTACTTTCTATGCAAGTGTCATTCTGATTACTTCATATCAAATTTAATATTCCTATTTTAATTTTGATTCATTACATTTCATTTTAAAAAATTACGTCAATTTATTTAAAAATAAATATTTAATTTTAGAACATTAATTATATGATACCATGCACCTCTCTCAAGCGTCACTTCTTCACCAAGTGAAATATTTTTGACAAAAAAAAAATTGTATTGATAGTGATAGACAAACTTTTCTAATGATTGGACTTTAACACAAAATAGAACCTTTCTTCCCACTTCAGCGCGGTTATGAGTAGAGAAGACGAAACAAAGAAATAATTTAAAAAACATGTCATGGACTGTGTATATAAATAGAAAATGCTATACAGTGCCAGTACATAATAGAGTAATTTAATGGTTAATTTTTTTAAAAAAAATAAAATAAAATTTAATCAAATATTTAAAGTTCAGTTTATAAAAAAAAATTTTGAATAAATAATTTTTTATAGAAAAATTTATTTATTTTTTAACAATTGATCATTAGAGATTTAAATAAAATACTCTCGATTATAAGGAGTCTGTAACATTCCATAGCATTACTTTTTTATATATATATATATTTATATATGAAACATTTGTGTGATGCATGCTTCCATCTACTGTTTAAGGGGAAGAAAAAGAGGAGAAGATTTATGTCGTTTCTATTCTTGTTTTTTGATGTTTGCTTTTCTTTGGCTTTTTTCTTTGCTTTTCAATTTTTCATTTTTTTTTTTCTTTTTAAAGCTTTATTTTATATCAGTTCATCGCCACCCACTACGCAAACAAACAGCCCTTTTTTAATTGCCTTTCTCTTTGTCTGCGTTCCTGTGGCGTGTGTGTGTGTGGGATAGGGTCTCATTCAACCGACTTCTATCGCAACTTTAACCGGGAGAAGAAATTCAATAATTTACCCTTTTTTCACTCTATAAGTTTGTCCACGTGAAATATTCTATCTTTATCTTCTGTATCATTTTTTACGTTGTGAAATAAAATATACTTTTTCTGTTATTATTTATAAGTTATTTGGACTAATTTTCTTTGTCACTATATATAAGTCATTGTTATTAATTTATTAAACATTTTATTGATTTTTTTTTATCATATTATCCCTGTGTGTCTCTCTTTTCAAATCGCTTGTAAGTTTGATTAGAATTATAAATAAGGACATTTTAGAGAGAAAAAAAAAGTTTTTTCTTAATTTTTACAAAATGTTGGCCTATGACTTAAGAATAGTGACAGAGGTAGTATTATATATTATCCCTAGGATTTAGTATATCTTTTTTAGTATTTTATTCATAAAATATATATACAAATACATATGTGTCTATTTATTATTGATAATGTAAAATAGGGTATAAGAAATATGGTAGAAGATATGAAGCCTTAGTCTGTCGTTTGAGGATTGAGGGTTGGGTCTGTGAAAGTTTTATTTTTCATGGGTTTGTGAAACTTAATATATCCTCTCTCTCTCTCTATATATATATATATATATAATCGAATTTTAAATAAATTATCCAGTTATCCATCTCGTGATGTAATTCAATTCCAAAAGAGTAGTTTATCATACAATAATTTTAAGTATAATAATGTCAGTTTGTATATATATTTAACTAATTAATTTAGAAATGGAGAAATTAAATTCTTAATGAAGGAAGGAATACTTCTGGCTTAATTATTATGTAATATAAGTATCTTTTCTTATTCCAGTGTGAACTTCTTTTTCGTTTATTTGACAAATGTACGTCTCCTTACTGCTGAATTTTGCCAGAAAACAAAAAGAAAATATCTACGTACTTAAGGATTTCAACACTTTATTTTATTTTTTAAAAATAAAAAGATACCCAAAACCCTAAGGGTTTCAATCTCCCATTTTTAGCCTTATTAATACAAGAAGTAGTCAGTCCTATGATTCTATTCTATAGCAAAGTAGATGTAACTATTATTATTATTATTATTATTATTATTATTATAGGTAGAATAATATGTAACTAAACTGTGCAAATTCAAAGTAACAAACAATAGTAACAATTTACCTATTCCAATAATTAGCATCTCTTATCATTTTCAACATGATCTAATTTCTTTCCCCATCGGCCTCCCCTTTTACTAACAAAAAGAGGGTTCAAATCACAGAATACACGGAGCAGTTCTCCTCCACAATCACATATCCTCCCAGCCTTGTAACATATATAGCCAGACACTACCCTCCCCTCTCATGGCTTCCGGATATTCTAGTTCATCATCTACATCACTCAATAAAATAATATATATCGTTCGATATAAATAAAGTATTCCTAGGATTTAATATATCTTTTTAAGGTTTTATTAGTAAAATATATTTATAAAAGCATATGTATATATATTATCATTAGTGATTAAAAGATCCGAAGCTCTTTTTTATACATATATTGCAAATAATTTTTATTTTTATTTTTTTTAAAATATGAACAAAAATCTTCTTGACAAAAATTGCCTAACCAAATTTCCCTTTCCCATAGACAGTTTG
The DNA here is from genome assembly GCA_028571225.1 of Parsonsia alboflavescens. Taxonomy (NCBI): domain Eukaryota; kingdom Viridiplantae; phylum Streptophyta; class Magnoliopsida; order Gentianales; family Apocynaceae; genus Parsonsia; species Parsonsia alboflavescens. The sequence goes on along the minus strand of JAOXNR010053577.1, from coordinate 68 downwards.
AAAATCAACTCTTACCCATCTCCATTTTTGATAATTCATTCATTCATATAAATAAATAAATATATATA
>JAOXNR010053576.1:0-13995 GCA_028571225.1 Parsonsia alboflavescens | reverse complement strand
TTTTTGCTAAAAACTATTATGAAGTTAACCAAATAAGAAACCAAAGAACAATTAATTGACAAAGGTCCCTTCGGGACACTCAGTGGGTGGAGTGATGAACGTACAAACCATAGGTTTCGAATTCAAATTCTATCAACATCCTTCTCTAATCCGATAAGTGGAATGTTGAAATATATATAAACTGATCCGGATATTACTAAAAAAAATTATTTGTCAAAATATTCCATCTTTCAATTCCCCCCCCCCCCCCCCACCTCCTGAATTATTTCTAAATTAACAGCTCATCTAATTGCTCTGAAGCCTTCTAAACTTTTGTACCTGTTCATACGCATCCGTGAGTGTGCGCACGCGCGCGCACACACACACATATATATATATATATATATATATTTTTATATATTTATCTATATTTATATTATATCTATCTATATTTTTATATATAGATGATATATTTTGATATGGGCATGATTCATATCCTCACATATGAAATTTATAATTGAAACTGAATCAAGTCATAAAAAAGTCCCACAAAATACATGTACTTTCTGATTATTTTATTCTTTGAATCTCATATGCACTTACGTGGCTTGATATAAATTATAAGATTCATCCATGATAGACTTTACCTTTACAATATTCCTTTAATGTTAAAGAATATCCGAATATAATAGCCAAAGTCTTAATTGAGGAATAAGATTATATTTTTAAACTTAAAGCATTTGGATTTTACAAAAATTAGTTGAATATGTTACGATTGATGTTGCTAGGCATGGGATATATAAAGGGCTTTTAGCCAAAGTGGTCCCTCTTGTTTGGGCCAAAACATTATTTGGTTCTTGATTTTTTTTTTTTTCAATCATTTTGGTCCTTTAACAATTTCAGTGTTGCTATAACCGTCTAGCACTACATTCCGGCCATTTTCGCAGCGACAATGGTTACCTATCAGGCCTATGAGAAAATTTCAAAAGTAAATTTGTCCAACCACTTACAACAAAAAAAAAAAAAAAACCATAAAATTGGTTTTGAGGTTTAACATAGAGTAGGAAAAACCTATGATTACAAAGAAGATCTAGTCTGATTAACTAACTTTTTAGGGTAACAAAAAATATTATTGTGGTTTCAATGGACGTTTTTATATTTTATATGCCATTTTTATGTTTTATTATTATTATTTTAAATTTAAATATTTCGACAAATTTATCCATAAAAATTTTCTCATAGGCTTGATAGGCGACCATGGCTAAAGCAAGAATGGCCAGAATGTGCACATGTAAATTATTAAAGAATCGAAATAGTTGAAAATAAATATCAAGAGCCCAACTATGTTTTGGCCATAACATGAGGGACTACTTTAGCTAAAAGCCTAATATATAAATATAGGAAGATTATTTCTTTTAGTCCCTAAAATATTTATACTTGATAATTTTGATACTTAGTTTTTTTTAAAAAAAAAAGGGTCCATGAAATGATTAATTTATTTTGATCATTAAAATTTTTTATTAACTTTTTTGGTCCTCAAATTTTTTTGAGCTATAGTTTTTGTCCCTTTTGCTAGAATTTGGAAAATATGACAAAGTCGGGTGATTTTGGTTTGTTTGAACTACTTTATATAAATATATTATTATTGTTGTTGTTGTTGTTGTTGTTGTTGTTGTTGTTGTTGCACTATCCTCGATATTTATTTGCATGTTTTTCTATGTCAGATGATTTTTGTTTAAGATTGTGACAGTTTTTTTAATTAATTGTGGATAAGAAATAAGTGGAAATCCAAAAGAATAATATGTTTTCAATATTCCTCTACTTTATTCACATATTTTTTTTATTTCTTATTGGATAATACCAATTCATAATTATCATTTGTGACTATTTTCTTGTTTCATTCTTCGTTTCTTTTAAAATTAATATGTAAATAAATAGTTATCATGACCAAATTAATTTCATAACCGGTGTTTTTACATAGAATATGCTCAATAGACATACTTATTATTCATATATTTTACTTGCATATTGGAAAATTTTTATGGTCATTAGTCATGAAATGAAAACTAATAGATCATATTGGAAGACAATCACGGTCATTAATCACTAGTTTGAATCTCTTGTTGAAGTCTTGGGTAAAATTTCAAATTATGAGTGACCTTGGGTTTGGATAGATGGATGTTGAAATTCCAGCCATAATTTAAGAGATTCACATCATTGATTATTCATATATTTTACTTGCATATATAATTTGTAAGAGTTTTAAGACTAGTTTTTATCTTGGTAAATATTTTGTAATGTAAAACTCGTGGGCCTCTTCATTTTTGTAAAGAAATTACTACATTGGTTTTACATGTACAGATGTGAGTCTGAGTCCTATGCTTTTTGGGCTTTTCTAAACTCATCTTGTATATTATCCAATAATACACTTAAAAAGAAAGGGAAAAAAATATGCATTGTATGTCCAATGAATCTCAGTTGTTCATCGGTGATGATTTCATCTATTCGGAGTGACTTGAAATATTTGAAAATGTGACAAAAATTAAAAAGAATATTCTCTCTTATTGAAACAGATATAAGAGTAAATGTTAGTTCTCTCTTGCACATGGATCCAAATGACAACCGCGAATAAATGTGAATTTTCAACCAAAAATCTCTCATACCAGATGGATTGCCTTGATAATTTGTTTGGACAAAATAAAAGATATGCCACTATTTTGATGAATCGTCAGTGCACTCAATTTTTTCCAAGTAGAAAAAGGCCAAAAAAAAAAAATGTCAACACTGAAAATAGCATGTAATTTCGAGGGGGCAACTTTTTAAGTGTATATAACAGATAGGACTCTTTATATATCGGTTTTGTTAAGGTGTGCTCCAACCGTTACCGTAATGGGATTCTTGTTACAGTACTCATGCAGCCAATCAAGCGGAGCAAGAATTCCATTACGGTAACGATTGGAACGCACCTTAGCAAATCCACTCTATATATTGATGGGACTTAAATAAATTCTTTAATGGCTGATGTACTTACCATCGCGGTAGCGGCTGAGGGCCGTTTGTCTTGTGTTTATATTTGTGACCTGACACCTCTCATTTATTTGTTGCCCATGAACTTCTTATAGAAAATCAAAAGTACTTCTGTAAAGAATTTAGTTCATTAATCAAAGTTAGAAATTAGCAAAACTTAAACAGAGCTGATTGATTAGTTATAGTTTAGTTAGTTGATTGATAAATTTAAGACGAATAAATGAACAGTTTTAACACATCAAATCACATAAATATATGATTGGTTTTAGTAGATGAAGATAGAATGCCAAAAAATATGAAGATAGTGATTGACGGGGTTCTTTAGACCACAACAAAAAAAAAAAAAAAAAAAAAAAAAATCTAAACCTAGCCAAACTCAGGAAAGTAAATCATATTTTGAATGCTTTATTAGAAGGGTATTTTTAATATTTCTTTCATTAGGATTTGAATATTTTTATTCTTGTCACGGAATATGTAAATTGAATATTTTATTTCTTAAATACTCCCATAAATATTCATTTACTAACTTATTAAGGATTTATATCTATTAAATTTAAAAACTCCATCACTAATTACTTTAATAGGAAGAGAATAAAGCAGTAAGTGTATGAAAGTCAAATGAATATTTTAATTTACTATAAGTGAGTTTTTCTTCTTCTTTCATGATCATGCCATTTGAAAAGATTATAATACAGCGATTTAGAGTTTTTTAGTCTCTTAAAATTTCCGATTCATCTAAAAGCTTGAATTGATAAAAATGATTAAATTTATGTACTATTAATTTATTTACATGACACCGATACTCGATAATATATAGGTTTCAAATTCAACATTGTTGTGAACAATAACGGGGCAATGTCAAGAGTTCAACCCTTCTACTGGGATTCAGGTCAACGGCAGAAAACTTAACAGTATCATCCTATGGCCTTAAGGCAGTCACTTTGTTCCAAGGCCAGATTGATTGTCTGCCTTAAGGCAAGAAAATTATCTGGGCATTAATTTTCCTGCTATTAGTCAAATTTGCAATTGTAACTCCTTTTGTTATTATTATTATTATTATATTTACACATGGTATCTGGTTTAGGCTTGCACATGCACTTAAACTATTTTACTTAGAGTTAGACCCAACATGCAAGGGGATTCATGTAAATCGACTCACCAAAATTAGTAAAATTGAACTTTTAGTCAATGTACATAATTACACACAAACAAACTCATTCAACATTGTAATATTGTTTAATACTTAATCTGTCACTGAATATAAGTTGCTAGCCGTAAAAAATTAAGGAAAGTTTTTCCCTAAATTATTTCTAATTAATCACTCTTTAAAAAAATGTGAATATCATTTCATGAATATATCATTAGATGAGTAATATAGAAAAAATACCTTTAACCTAATTAACTAATAACAATGACTTACGATTAAGAATATAAAAAAATTTAATTAAATTGACTTATATTTAGTGACGAAGGGAGCAATTAATATTAACTCTTTTAATCAACCAACTTAATTTGAGCACTAAATGCGTGATGTAACTAATACTTTCTGAGTTCGATTATCTATATGTTCATTTAAAAACTAATCAAGTCGACTATTTTTTTTAAAAAAAAATTATCGAAGTCAAAATAAAATATTATTGAAGTCAACGGCAGAAAACTTAACAGTATCATCCTCTGGCCTTAAGGCAGTGACTTTGTTCCAAGGTTAATTATCTTTCGGAGACAACACCCCACAGGATTAATTTGTTCCAAGGCAAGATTAACTATATCTTCATTTAAAAACTAGTTAAGTCGGCTTTTTTTTTAATAAAAAAAATTATCCAAGTCAAAATGAAACATTAAGTCAATTTAAAACTGAAGGTAGTAATAATTACTTAAAATGGAACTCCTAAAACACATTTATATTGTAACTGATGGATTCGAATATTCTATTACACATTTATATTTCAATCCTATTATATTAATAAAAATATTAATTGTAGCCTTTAATTATTATCTTCTAATATATTTTATATATTAAAACTTTAAAAGATAAATTAAACCTTAGGAAAACTTGATCTTTTAAGAAACAAGTGTTAAATTTCGACTGATGTAATAAGAAGTGACACACAAATGTAAGAAAAGATCCTGAGTCGTAACTCATCAAGAATGATTGGATAAGTGCATTGATTCTTAATTATTTCATGTTTGAACCTAATTAAGTATCTAGTAATTTATATGTTCTCGTCATACTGAATGGTAGGACATGATGCCACTAGTGAATGAGCATAATCTCAAAAATTATTTACAAAATTATATACGTACTCCCATCATCACTATTTATAAGTCATTTTAATTACTTTTTTAGTTACTAATTATAAATCATTATTATTAATTTAATGGGTATTTTACTAATTTTTTATTACATTACTTATGTCTCTATCTCTTTTCAACCGTCACTATTACTTGATTGATTAGAATTATAAATATGAATATTTTAAAATATTATCTTAATTTTAATAAAATGACAGCCGGTAATTTATAGATAATGTCAAAGGGAGTAAGTAAATAGTATATTCTTTAAGTTTAAAATGTGATTCATCAAAAATATATTTATTTTTAGATAAATGTTTGTTTTATTTTTTTATTTGCATCTATGTCACTTGACTTTAGAATAAATATATAAGACATTATGTTACTGAGGAGAAGAGTGGAACAAGTCTCCAAGGCATCAAACTCTTAACCCACAAGACAAAAATCTTGCATTCAATCCTTGTGTTATACGTACAAAATATGATCATTTAATTTTAGACAAGTATAAGTTCATAAGACTACTTTTCTTATTCATATTGTGTTTTGTATTAAATGGATTTTATTTGGAATTGTGAATCTTATTGTAAAATCACAATTTTATTTCACGATTTGATGTAAACTATTGTTCACCTTTATTGCAATAAAGATCCCTTTTCTTCTAAAAAAGTACCTTAAAAAGCAACAAGCAATTCATCAATCACTTGTAAACAATTTATTTTAAACAAAATTAAGTTTTTTTTTTTTTGTCATTTTTTAATTATAGTTTATAAAAATGTTTTGGTAAAATTAATGAACTAATTTAAAAATGTATTTTTGTCCTGACTAGAAAAGATAAATGGTGAAAACTTAAGTGTGTAAAGATAATAGTAAAAGAAATACGAAAAGATTCAGAAATTAAAACTTTTGAGACAAAAAAAAAAAAAAAAAACTCTGTTCTCACGTGCAAAAAGTCCCATACCAACATACGAATAGAAAAGAAAAGAAAAAAAAAATGAAAAAAGAAAAATTAGAAGAGAACAAAAATCTTTCGGCCTAAAAGTGCTGATTGTTTTCTCATTGTCAGAAAAGCGTACCGGATAAAACCAGAAGCCTCAAAAAGTGAAGGATCCGTTTCAATGTCGAAGGAAGAGGGTTACAAAGCCCATGGCAAGTTGGAAGCCCAGTTGACATGATACTGAACTTGGCCCATAATATTTTGGCCCGTTATAAAATTGGAAAACCGGTCACCTACTGAATAGACCCATGCAAGAACGGTTATTCCGATTATATTATTCGTCTTTTTTCCAAGTGAAACCAAAAGAGAGGCAAGGTTCTTGTGCCGAAGAATTCCAAGTAATGCTGATCAAGAATTATTCAAAAATGGCCATGGGAAGTGATGGGTGAAACGGATACGACCCGGACAAGTGAACATAAACGATTCTAGAAGCAATTGACAGGATTCAGCAGAATCCTACAATTATTCTAATTGCCTACTATTATGTATTGGAAACCCCAATCTAGGAGGTAATAAATTTTCTCTTCTACTTAATAAAAAACACACAATCGGTCTACAGACTAAGTAATTTGGAAGTCGCGCTGAACTCAATCGTTTTTCAGACAATGGTCTTTACCCTTCATTATCCCTCGGAATGCTAATTTAGGCATCGGAGCTCTTTCCTGGGTGATAACCCACTCCAATGACCGTTGCCTTTATTTTCTCAAGTTGCAGACCGCGGAACTTCATCAGGATCTGTGGGGTGACCCGATGTTCACTTTTGAACCCCATCACTTTTGGCACCGTTTGTGGGAACAAACAAAAAAGCCTAGCTTTCTTTCCCATTCCCAAAACAAATAAACAATCCTGGTGATTCAGTCTCAACCGTCACATGCTCAGCCGCCACACTACGATAGGCCACGTAGCTGAACACAACTACACAACGGCAATGTGGTGCCAGAAATGCCGCCTCCAGTGCCGGCTACAGATAACGATAATCCTGGCCCTGTCGCTAAGTAGGATCAACAACAGACGGCCTAGTTTGGTCCTTCTCAGAGGGCCCCGGCGAACCCTCCACTTGGGCAAGAAGGGCCCAGGCAAGAACATCCAAATCCTATTACCATCAGCAACAATCCTAGACCACAGAGATATGGGAGAACACAGATGTCAATTTCATAAGATCTCCTGGAATGAATGGTGGTGGCCCTAGAAAGAGTATCCAGCAAACCAGAATATATGTCTACTGGACGCACTCCGAAGCCTTCTCGGAGAAATTCACAACCATAGCGAGGCCGAGCAGAACGGGCACAGCCTAGACAACCTCCACCCGCGAAGACAAGAAACCACTTTCCACCTCAACGAGAAGGTTAGGGAACAGGTCGGGAACAAGAAAGGTCACAAAGGGGAAGAACCCAACCTATGACCAATCTTAGGGAAACCATCAACCATGGAAGATGTCATGATCTAAGAGAGAAGCTCAACGGAGCAGCCATTTCATGCAGTCAAGGATGGGATGTCGCCTTTAAAGAGCAGGGGAGCTTGCTGTGAAATCCTCTTGGAGTAAGGATGCCACCTCGACGTAGTCTGATCAAAATGACAAGCGAAAATGCTCAAGAGATGGCCCCCAATCCACTGAGGAGGGCAACTTCCCCAACCAATCAGGAGCAACAGAGCACTATAGATCTTACCAGGCCTTCGCCGTTTGTCCACAGCATCCGAACTGCTAGGATGCCGCCAGGCTTCAAAGCCCCACACTTGGAGGCAAAATATGATTTAACAGTGGAGCCTCAACAACACATTGACGAATATGTCTCCTATATGGAGATGTTCGAGTACCCCAATCACGTCAAGTGCAAAGCCTTTCGATCGACACTGACCAAAAAGGCCCAGTACTGGTTCAAGGGTATTCCTAAAGCAAACATCTTGAGTTGGACACAGTTGAAAGAGCTGTTCCTGAAGAATTACCAGAGCAGCACGAGGTGCGAAAAGGACATTAACAACCTTTAAATCATTAAGCAGAAGCTCGGGAAAAGCACTCGCAGCTATTGCAGTTGCTTCAACAACGAAGCAGTGGAGATTGAGCAGAAAAACGATGACATCTACATCATTGCCTTCAAGCAATGGTTGCAAGGGGGGTATGTAGCCCTTAGACTGGCTGAGGAGCCAGTTAAAACTATCAAGGAGCTGCAGACACTCCTACAAAAATTGATCTAGGTTGAGGAAACAACGGCCCCGAAGAAGATCCCTAGCTTCGCCTCAGCCCCTGAAAATGACAATAGAGGGCATCCAAGGAGCCCTCAGAAATCAAAACGGGATAAAAATGAGCCTTGCTCAAAAGAAGGGACCTCAGAGAAGAGGATGAAGACCATCCCCGACCTTGTGACTACTCCACTCAAGATGTCACGAGCTGAAATCATGGTGGTTATGGAGAAAAGAGGTCTCCTGAAGCCGCCCTAGCCTTTCAAGAGTCCTGTGGCCAAAATAGACCCATCCAAATTCTGTCACTATCACAAGGATCACGGTCATCTCACAAAGGATTGCTTTGACCTCAAGCCTGAGATTGAAAGGCTAATAAAAGAGGGCCATTTACAAGAATTTTTGGCCAAGAATATAGGTCCTGCAAATCCACCACCGATGGCCCGCACAACTAGAGACCCCCAGTTGGTGAGATAAATGCCATTGAAAGGAGGTCCAAGAGAGCTTGAGGTTGAGATTCAGAACCCCTGACAGTGTCTCTCCCAATTAGCGACTTCCTGGTGAGAAAAATACTAGTGGACACTGAGAGTGCTGTCAATGTCTTGTACCGTAAAGCATTCGACCATTTGGGAATTGACAGGAGCTGGCTGATGACGTCAAATACAGCTTTGACTAGCATCAACGGTAGCACAAATTTTGCCGATGGGATCCTATGAGTCCCAACCACGGTCCGCGTGGACCACAAAGAATTCACCAAGGTTATGGACTGGATGGTTGTGGACGATCCCGGAACTTACAATGTCATCCTGGGTAGAAGAGGGGTTATAGACCTAAGAGTAGAAATTTCCCTGCGCAACTTCGGCATGAAAATCCTGATGGAAGATACCTGGATTGTCCTCGAAGAAGACAGGTGAAAATCCATTCAGGACCTTTCGCCCCTGAGCACAATGAGGTCATAGCTTGAGAAGTCCAAGCTTTTCTCGATGCTAGAATTCTTAAAGATGTGGTAAACCCTAAATGGTTGGCCAACCCGGTCGTGGTCTTAAAGAAAGGGGGGACATGGAGGATATGTGTGGACTTCACCACACTCAACAAGTACTGCCAGAAGGACTCCTACTCTCTTCCCAACATAGATTAGATGGTGGACTCAACAGCTGGGCACCAGTGGCTGTGTTTTTTGGATGCTTACAAGGGGTACCACCAAATCCCAATGGTAGTGGAAGACATGGAAAAGACCACATTCATCACAGAGATCGAAACTTACAGCTACACCAAGATGCCATTCGGACTGAAGAACGCGGGGGCAGAGTTCCAGCAAGCTATGCATAAAGTCTTCAAAAACCAGCTCGAAAGGGACATAGAGGTCTACATGGATGACATAGTTATCAAATCTAAGACCTCTAAGGACTTCATTGAGGACATTAGGGAAACTTTCCAGACCCTAAAAGCTACCCACATGAAACTCAATCAGGAGAAGTTCACCTTCAGAATCTCAGTAAGGAAATTCCTCGGTTTCATGATCTCGGAAAGAGGCATAGATGCCAACCCAAACACGATCAAGGCCTTGCTGGATATGGAGCCTCCTAGAAACCTAAAGGAGGTGCAGAGTCTAGGAGGGAAGATGGTAGCATTGGGGCGCTTCATTAGCAAAATGGCAAACAATGGGGAAAAATTCTATGACGCTATAAAGAAGCCAAAAGACTTTCAGTGGACTGAAGACTGTCAAGCAGCATTCATCAAACTAAAAGACTTCTAGGGAAAGCCTTCTCAACTCATATATCTGAGGATAGGAGAAGAAATATGCATGTATCTAACTGCAACCGAGAAAGCAGTTAGCTCAGTGCTGTTAGTAGAAAGGAGAGGCCAGCAATTCCCTGTTTACTGTGTTAGTTGATTGCTTCGAGGTCCAGAGACTAGATATTCGGATCTTGATAAGTTCTTGTACCTCATTATTATTACCTCGAGGAAATTGAAGTCATATTTTGAAGCTTACCCGATAAGAGTGTTAACGAATTTGCCATTGAAACAAGCTCTAGCCAAACCCGAGCTATCAAGTAGGACCATGAAGTGGGGTATCAAATCCAGTTTGAGCCAAGGAAAGCAATAAAAGCTCAAACTCTCGCAAACTTCGTACAGGAATGCACAAAGGCTCCATTGGAACTAGCAAGTACCTATGAAATTAATGTCTGGATAATGTATACAGACGGTTTAACGAAGAAAGAAAATTCAGGCGCAAGAATAGTACTGAGTGATAATCCCTTACTCTGTGAAGTACAACTTCCCAACCTCGAATAAAAAAAATCTGAATACGAAGCTCTCTTAGCAAGTCTAAAGCTTATAAGATCTCTCAAAATGTAGAAATTGCACGTCAAAATAGATTCGCATGTCATAGCCAGCCAGGTCGTTGAAGAATACGAAGCTAGAGAGGACAACATGGTCAAATATCTCAAACAAGTAAGGGATATCATGTCTAAGCTTGAGCATTTCCTTATTGAGCAGATACCCAGAGACCAAAATGCAGAGCCAGATGCATTGTTCAAAGTCTATTGAGACATAGTCGGAACTAATGCAGAGCTACTGGTGGAACAGTTACACTCTCCAAGCATAAGCTTGGACGAGAGCTTGGTGTGGAGGATCAGGTAGACTGGAGATATGCAATCTACAGATTCCTCAAGCATGGAGAGCTCTCACAGGACCCGAAAGAAGCTTACCAAGTGTGAAAATGGTCATCTCGCTATGTCTTAATAGGAGATGACGAGGTATACATGAGGTCCTATACTTGGCCATTACTCAAATGCCTAAGTCAAGGAGAGGGACAATACGTCATTGAAGAGATACATAGCGGAATATGTGGATCACACATAGGAGCAAAGACTGTCGCCAAGAAAATACTGAGAATAGGGTATTACTGGCCCTCAATGGTTTCAGATGTTGAGAAGAACATACAAAAATGCATGAGCTGCTACACATGTGCCCCCCACAAGGTATCAATCCATCAACTCATCGGTACCTTTTGATATCTAGGGCATTGATATTCTTGGACCCTTCCCGATAGAGGTGAGGGATCTTCAGTTCCTTATTGTTATTGTGGAGTACTTCACCAAATGGGTAGACACAGAGCTAGTGGCAACCATTTCATCACCAAAAGTCCAATCTTTTTTCTGGAGAAACATTGTGTGCAAGTTCGGGATCGCCCGAGCTATAATATCAAACAATGGGAGGCAGTTTATTGGTGACCCATTCAAGACATTCTGCGAAAATTTAAACATTGAACAGAGATTGACCTCTGTAGCTCATTCTCAGGCCAATGGACTTGCTGAGGTCACAAATAGAACCATCATGGAAGGACTCAAGAAGAGACTTATCTAGCTTGAGAAAGAAGGTTGCAAAACTGCTGGCCAGATGAGATCCCAAACATTTTATGGGCATACAGAACAACCCCTAGAAAAGCAATTGGAGAAACAACATTCAACTTATGCTTTGGTGCAGAGGCAGTAATGCCATTCGAAGTCGGCATGAAGTCTTTAAGGTTGACTGAATAGGATTCAGTCTTAAACGAGGGGGAGAGAAGGGCAAACCTCAACCTCCTCGAAGAAGTCAGAAACAAAGTAATAGAAGTAGACAGAACCTACAAAAGGCAGGTGACAAATTTTTCAACAAAAGAGTGAAAACAAGACATTTCCCAGTTGGAAAAATGGTCCTCAAAAGGTCAGACGTCGGCAAACAAGGTCAACTGACCAAGCTGCAAGAAAGCCGGGAAAGACCTTACATAGTCCAGGAAGTCGATAAACAAGGGAACTATAAGCTTGCTGATTTTCAAGGAAGACAACTCCTGAGGCCTTGGAACATTTGCCATTTAAAGAAGTTCTATGCCTAAAACTAACTGAGACATTGTAGACCTCAAGAAGCTTGTTAAAAAGACCTTGCCAAGCATTATGGTGACCTCCACAAACTCAGTGGTGACCTTAACAAACTCAATGGCAATCTCAACAGCTCAACGTGAACAAAGCACAAGTTAAAGCTAAGTGACATTATGACTATGTTAGTTGCCTTAGTGCCAAAACAGTTCAAGTTCTTTATGCAATTATTGAAATTTTGCAATGTAAAATGAATAGCATTGATAGAAAAAATGAAGCTGTTATATATAATAACGAAGAGACAGAAGGCCAAAAATAGGCCTATGTGATTATTCAAGTACTGGTGGTGCAGAAAACACAAAGGAAAAAGGACAAAAAGGCCCTAAGTCTATTACAGAACATCTCCAAGACCGCCTCTCTGCTGCCCCTTGACCAAGGGGAGCGTTATCATCATCATTGTCATCCTCGTCCCCTGCTATGCTGATCTACTCAAAGCTGCCTGGAGGAACCTTCTTTTCATTAGCGTTCTTTGTCCTGGCAGCACTAGAAGGACCAGCAAAACGAAAAGGAATGTGGTCAGTTAAAAAAGTTACATCAAAAATAGATAGGTATCCTGGAAAAGGTCACATATCCATTCCAAAATAGGTACGCATAAGGCGAGGATAAATTTCTCGAAGTGAATCTACACTGCAAATCATAGGTATACCTTCAGGGGATATCATGGACTAAGGAAGGATATCCAAGAGCTAGTTTTCTACGAGCTCGACCTCCGGAGCAGCCCCAGTGAGCTCTCCTCCTTTCTTTGGGGGGCCATCACCAGTTTGGCCAACTTGGGCTTGGACTTCAACAGCTGCAACTTCCTCAAGAGAAGCCTGATCTAGATCCTCCTAGCGCCAAGGGAGAGCAGTGGCCAACCCGCGATGGTTGAGTGAAGCATCAAATACAGGGCTAGTCTTCAGCTCAGGATTGGTTCTCTTGAGGTCATCAATCACCCCAATTTATAAGCTCACCATTTGAGGCCTCATTAGGTTCTCCACATATATCTGGAAGGCAGGGACCTTCTCGAGCTTCTTCATTGAGAGGTGGCCATTCTCGTCACAGAGACCTTTGAAGTCCTCTCGTTTAGCCTCAAGCTCCTGAACGTGATCCTTATGTTGAATTTTGGATTCAGTCAGCTTAGAAATCTTTTTGTAAGCATCATCCAACACCTTGGACATGGCTTGAAAGTTGGTGGTGGCTTCATTAAAATCTCTCCAGCACTCGAAGAGGAGTCGGGCTAATTCCCCAATAGAAGCCATGAGCTCAGCATTCTCCTTTTCCAGGCCAGCTTTAGCCTCCTGGAGATGAGATATTTGTCTCCAGACAACTCAAAATAGAAAATAGGGATATTCAATTACAGATAAAAAAGTAGTTTTTTAATAATTTTTATACTTTGGTTCTGACTTAATTAGTGATATAATTGCTCTGTAGCGTCCATGTTAGTTCTTTAGCTTAATTCAATTTCTGATTTTTGCTAACCCTAGAAATAGAAGACATCAGTATCTACGTATTAATTCCTGTTAAGTGAAAGATCAGATGGCTCAACACATTTCATGACTTTTCGACCATTAATGGATTCTTCACGAAATTATCAAACATATATAATTGATTATATAAATGACATGCAGAAAT
>JAOXNR010053575.1:0-13996 GCA_028571225.1 Parsonsia alboflavescens | reverse complement strand
CCCCCCAATTATTTTCTTTCATATTCTTTTTTCTTTTTAATTTTTCATTCAATTTTCCTTTATTTTTTTCCTCAATTTTTTTTCATTTTACTTTTTATTTAAGTTATAAAAGTAGCTTATAAAAAAGCACACTAATTCTCCAATTTTCATACATTTTAAAATCATTTCCTCATATTTCTCTTTCATTTGTTTATTTTTGTCCTTCTTATTTCACTATTTTTTGCCCTCTTTTCTTTCTCCTTATCACTCTTTTTTACTCTACTTTTTTTCCCTTCGTTTTTTTTTTAAAGAAAAAATTTCTTTACTAATTCCACCACCTTACCCTCACCCCTAGCCTTCTCCCCAAAGCCCGTTCTTCCACTGTTTCGTTCTTTTATTTCTTCTTTTAATTTAAAATATTCATTTTTGTTTTTTTTCTTCCTCCTTGCTCTAAAGAAAGGAAAGCAAAATTATCTTTTGTGTGGAATTGAAAATTACTTTATTTGATTTAAAATGAATTAAAAAAAGAAAAGAAAGAGAGAAGAAAAAGTTAATAACTTAATTAATTATTTTTACTCCCCAATCCTTCTTCTCTTCAGTGTTTGAATGTTCATTTTCTGTTGAACCTTATGGTTTCAATACGATAAGTTATGTAAATGCACTAATTGCTTTCCAAAATAGTATAAATATCAATTCAATAATTAGTGGGAACTTTAACCTTCAAAAGTATATCTTTAATCTTATCTTATAGTTCAATGCAGTTTGATTTTATTAAATGTATAGAAACAGAGAAGATAAACTCAATCACGATCGATTCTGGATATTAAATCAATTAAAATATATTAATATCCAGAGATTATTTTTTCCTCCTTTTTCTTTCATCATTTTATGAAGTGATCCGGACTTTTGTTTCTTTAAAAAAATATATTACTAAAAGGTAGATTTTAGGTGGCATTTGCACCTCGAACATGCTTCCCACTTAAAACGTCTCCTAAAATGAGAGACGTAACGTGAACCACACATATTTGTTTATTTTAAATAAATAAATAAAGTGTGACCTCCAAAAAAAGAAGTTGAATTTCATGACTGAAAGTATGGCTGAATTATTATTATGATTGTCATAAGATGTGGTATCAGAACCCGTCTTTAGTCGTGATATTCATTATGGGACTTAATGATTAGATCTATTTTTATTTAAGATATTTTAATTTCTGCAATCTATGCAATTTCTTGAAGTTATCTATTTTGCTAGATTTTATGTGATCTGTAATTCTTCTTTAAAAGGTATTACGTTTTAGTAATATATTTTAAGTTCAGCAATATTCCTGGAACTTAAAAGAGAAAGAGAAACAAAAGTCCCGAAAGAGAAACCGGTGCGACCATTAATCTGCGAAACCCAATAATAATTTTAGTTCATAGTTTGAACTTCAATTTACAGAAGCTGTATACTGTTTTTGAGTCTCCAATATTTGCAGTTTTCGTCCTGTTTGTTTAAGCATTCGGTGATCTTGCCGTGCATATTCATGAAGTTTTTTGAGATCCATTTGTTGAATCATTTACTTTTGTATGGATACTGAGAATACATATAATTATATTGCAAACTCTTCCAATAATTGTTCTGTATGTTGCAGACATGATTTCTTCTCTCATTTAGTTTCTGGGTTGCCTTTATTTGTCTTAATCTATTCTCTTTTAAGAATTAAGAATGTTCTAATTGCTCTGCTGCGCTCCAGAACTAATATGTGATAAATTTGTTTATTTTGTTTCTTGGGGAAGATCTTATTTATCATTTTGGAAACTAATTAGAAAGGATGCCATATTTTGTTTATTAATTTATGTCATGTATTTGGGAATAGCCAAAACATCTTAGGTACTAGATACGAAATTTTGTTTCATAATTTTGGTCACATTGAGATAAGTGACTAAATTTATGACATCCATAAATTAAATAAATGTTATTAAAATAATAACTCAGGCTCCACAGGGAGGTAATTATTTTGATGAGATTATTTAGTATGAGATAGTAAACTTTTAGATAGAATATTTTCGGTACGGTTTGTGATGCAGGCTAACTCAAGTTTGGAATGAGTTCAAATTTTGAGAGATTGGAAACGGTCCAATGGACAAAAACTATTTCTTTGCAATGGCCTAAGGAAGTTTTGGGTAGTTCGGGTTCGTTTTGATAGACTTTTAGGCTTTTTATGATTTTAGGGCTTTTTTAGTAATTTTATTATTTTTAGGAGTGTTTTTGTAGGTTTAGGTTTCGTTTAGGGTTATAAATATTTCATTTGCTTAGTTTTCGAACAGCTTTTAAAAATGTGGTAATATCTGACTTTTGTCATTGAATTGAAAACTTGATAGTTTTCACAAATGTCAAGTTTTTCTTCTGTTTAGCCTTTTTCGTCCTTGTATATTGCATCAGTTGATATCAGAGCACTAGGTTGCCTTCACCAATGGTTGAACAGATTCGTGCTGGTGGTGGTGGACTGCGCTGTGTTGGAAGGGGACATGGAGTCATTCCTGAGGAATACGAACAGTCTCGTCGACGAAACTTGCCTGATATGGAAAGTGAAAACGAAGAACAAAGAAGGCGGATCCAAGACTTGGAGCAGTAACTGAAGCAGGCTAGGTTGGACATTCAGACTAAGGCGGGGGCGGAATCAGAGATTGAGTCCTATGATGAAGGAAAACCCGAATCTGTTCTGAGAGACTGCCAGAGCAGTCATCTGTAGTCGCTGGAAAAATACAAGTTGGACCCAGTTCTTCCAAAGTCATCTGCTATCACCGAGATAGTTGGGCAGATTATGGCAGTGCTAGTCTTGCAGTCGCATCCAGCAGTAGCGACAGCGAACAAATCCACTCAAGAAGATCTGGTCCAATGATTCTGCTGCTCAACCAAGGCAACCCACAGGCGGCCAGGCTAAGCATGCGAGAGCCCAGCAAGGTGCGCTGGTAGACGGCTAGTGGCAAGGCAGTAGCCACTGTGGCCTCTTCTTCGGCTTGCAAAACCCCAAGCGCCCAGCCTGGCGAGCTCGTAGGCAGCTAGTGCTCAAGCAGTCCAGACCATTGAGCTGAGTAGAGGTAGAGGCGGGCAGAATCTTGAGGCAGTCTAAAGCAGGAGCTCAAGCCGACAGCAGTTAAAGACAGGCTACACAAGTCCATAAGATCCGGCAATGACAGGCGACAGATCTCGTGCCAAGCAGCAAGTGGATCAGCCTAGCAGCGAAAAGAAGAGAGGCACAAAAGCACGAACTAGCAGCTTCCCACCAGTCAGTTGAGTGATCGTACCTAGCTCGATAGAGCAGTGGGCAACAAGTCGGGCCTACAATCAGATCACGACAACGAGAAATCCACCAGATCTGGGATGGATGGTGGTGGTTCAAGGCTGGCGCCTGGTCAAAGTAGTTAGGTTGCTAGGGTTTTCTAAGGAAGAAGATGAAGCAAATTGCTCCAGATTTGCAAAAGGGTCTCTATTTTCCAAACTAGTAGAAACACAGCTGGTGAGGACAAGTCAAATTCGAGAGCGAATATTTTCCTAGTCGGGAAGAATGATGCAGGTTGACCCGAGCTTGGAATGGGCTCAAATTTGATTGGGCGATTGGAAACGGCCCAATGGAGAAAACCCATTGTTTTGCAATGGCATAAGGTAGTTTTCGGTCGTCCGGGATCGTTTCGACAGAATTTTGGGCTTTTTATGGTTTTCGGGCTTTTTTTTTTTGTAATTTTGTTGTTTTCAGGGGTATTTTTGTAATGTCGTTGTTTTTAATTTCCGATTATGTTTAGGTTTAGTTTAGGGTTATAAATATTTTGTTTGTCTTAGTTTTCGAACGGCTTTTAAAAATGTGATAATTCTGACTTTTGTCGTTAAACTCGATAGTTTTCACAAATGTCCAGTTTTTCTTCTATTTAGCCTTTTTAGTCTCTGTTTATTGCATCAGTTTGTTTACTAGTATTTTGAAGTGATTAAATTTTAGGCATATGTTGCTACCTCTACGCATGGGACGGTTTAGAATTTACTTAAAATTGACATTTGATCAATTTAATTGATGCTTTCTGCTTCATAGTTTATTTATGATCCTTATTTTGCAATTTTTGCATTTTGTACTGCAACATTTAATGAGCATGCTCTTATTTAGATGCTCTGGTAATAATTATACTGAAGGGAAGGAGAAAATCCTTCTCACTCTTGAGTGCTCAAATTTGGACTTGGCGCTTCGTGTGGATGAACCACCTATCCTTACGAATCAAGTACGCCAGAGGAGTGGGAGGGATTTAGTTGCGTAAGTCTGATGCTCATTATGACCTATATTAGCCAGAGTTTTATTAGTCCCATCCCTAATTTTGATAAGGCCAAAGCTTACATGAAGGGAATTGATGATCAATTCATAAGTTTTGACAAGGCTAGAGCAAGCACCCTAATGAAGAAACTCTCAAGCATGTCTTTTGATAAAAGCAAATCTATGCCTCAGCACATTATGGAGATGAGAGATGTTGTTGCTAAGCTAAAGTCCCTTAATATTGACCTGTCTGAAGCATTTTTCTATCATTTGATCTTGAACTCCCTTCCTATTGAATATGGTTCTTTTAAAATTTCATATAACACACATAAAAATAAATGGTCAATTAATGAACTTTTGACCATGTGTGTCGAAGATAAACAAAGGCCGAAAATGAGACACCAGAAAGTATGCATTTAGTCACTCATGATAAAGGTAAAGCCAAAAAGGATAAAAATTTTCCTATGAAAAAAAGGGCTTTGATAAAGTTGTCGGTTTTGCAAGAAGAAGGGACACTAGAAAAAGGATTGCCTGAAATACAAAAAATGGCTTGAAAAGAAAGGTAATATTTCTTTCGTGTGTTATGAATCTAATTTTGTTGAAGTTTCTAACAATACATGGTTGGCTTGAAAAGAAAGGTAATGTTTCTTTCTTGTGTTATGCATCTAATTTTGTTGAGGTTTTTAACAATAATTGGTGGATTGATTCTGGTTCTAAAATTCACATTGCCAAAACCATGTAGAGTTTTCTAACTCTGAGGATGCCGATAGGAAGTGAACAAGACTTCACATGTGGAAGGCATGGGGACTTGTATGCTTATTTTAAAGGATGGTTTTCAACTAGATTTAGAAAACACTTTTATGTTCCATCCTTTTCAATTTTCATATTGAATATTGTTTTATGTTTCAATTTTCACCTTTGAAACTTTTATTACATAATAAAGTTGTTGGTTTTGGAATTTTATATGAAAATTTATTTAGATTTGAGTTAGACCTCACATTTGAATGTAATGTTTCAACCCTGCATGATAAAGAAATTGATACTAAATGTTGTATTACAAATGAGATTTCATGGGGTCTTTGGCACAAGAGATTGGAACATATTTCTATTGAAATAATTAAAGGTTAGTTAAAAGAGTTTTACATACTCTGGATTTTTCAGACTTCGAGACTTGTGTGGATTGCATAAACTGAAAACATATCAACAAATCTACTACTAAAGGTGCCAAAAGAAGTTTACAATTACTCGAGATAATAAGCATAGATATGTGTGGACCATTTCATACTTCTTGCTTAAATAGTGAGAGATTCTATCTCAATTACTGATGATTATTCAAAATATATGTATCTCTATAGAAGCACTTACTACTTTTAAAGTCTTCAAAACAAAAGTAGAGAAACAAAAGGGAATTCAGATCAAAATTGTTAGATCTGATAGGAGGGTAGAGAATATTATGGTAGGTTCATAGATAAGGGACAAATTAACTGTCCATTTGTGGATTTTCTTGAAAGTGAGGGCATCATTCTCTAACATGCCATGTCTGGAACATGATAACAAAATGGACATGGTGAGAAACATGCTTAGCAGATCAAGTTTTTCTTGATCTTTAGAAGCCTTAAATACCGCTGTGTATATTTTAAAATAATTTCCATCTAAATCTGTTCCCAAAACACCTTTTGAATTATGGAACTGTTGGAAACCTAGTTTAAGACATGTACACGTTTTGGGTTCTCTAATTGAGGTGAGATCATATAAGCCACATATAAAGAAGTTGGATGAACGTATAATTAATATATACTTTTTAGGTTATGTAGTTAACTACAAAGAATTTAGATTTTACTGTCCCTCACGTACTCCTAAAATTGTTGAGGTTAGAAATGCTAAGTTTCTTGAGCAAAATGAAGAAAATGGGAGTTGTTCAACTATAAGGGAGGAACTTCAAGAAATTAGGGAACCATCTGTGGTGCCCTTGTATATTGGTAACTCGAACAATGTTCAAGTTATTTCTTTTGGACACTTTCAAGAATTTTCACCTCATGAAGAACCACATTTAACAGAGCCCATTATGCTTGAACCTACCAATGAAGGAGTCTTTGAACTAGTGGGAGCATCTGCTAGTGAAGAGGTTTCTAATACAGTAGGTTTAAGAAAGAATAAGGAAACACTACAAGAAACTGGGTAAATGGAGAAGATATTTTTTCCCCTTAGAGACACTTTTTTATGTGTCTAATTCCCACACCGAAAACACCTAAAAGCATCTCAGATCATCGTGTCCCAAATTTTAATTGGGTCGCAAAAGCTCAGTGTCAATGATTCCAAGTAGAGACACTTATTAATGCATCTCTAGTTTCATCGGAGATGTTTTCTATAATATAGTGGCTTCAAATATAATTTTTGAAATGAATTAAAACACTTTTTAAAAGGCATCACCAAGTTCTAATTAAGATACAAGTGTAAGCCTCTCAATCAAATTAATCATGTTTTTCTTTTCAATTTTTTTTGATAAAATCTAAATGTAAATTCCATATTTTTTAAATTTTTTAAAGTTATGATCTTTTTTTAATATATTGATTCCAATAAATTATATTAATATATTTCAATATCATATTAATAGTTTGGAATCAAATAGATCAAAATTAACAATATATAAATATATAAATATATAAATATATATATATATATATATATATATATTTATATATAGATTGATTGATAAGAAAGAGTACAAAAATTATAGAAAAATACTTTATAAGAATTACATCTATCTTTTTCATTATATTATAAATGATAAAAAAATAAGTTATGTACTAATCTTCCTCAAGAAAGTGTAACTATATAGATTCCAATATTCTATCTCTCTATTGATGATCCTACATTTAAAAAGAGAGAGGGAGAAAATCATATAACCGGTCAGAAAATTAAAAGTTTTAGTGAAACATAACTACAAACACAAGATGAGCAACTTAATGAAAGAAAATAATTTTATCTTATTCATTCAAAAGCATAACTTTTTCCTTTTTTTTCGAATAAAATTGCTAGAGATGGCAGAGGGTTAGATAGGCCCCTACTAGTTTATTGAAAAAGGAATAAAACAAAGTGAAGGAGACTTAAAGAACCTTATCTTAATGAATGTGGAGACAAATCCACAACACTTACAAAATGCAAACTAGATAAATGAAATACTATATTACATTAATGGAAGGATGACCTATTTTATCCAAATAGCAAATTCCTCTTGCAAGATGAGGAAAAGAATTATAAGTATCAAAATGTCATATACTACTAGTATCCAACGCAAAATTCACCAAATGATCAACCACTTAATTAGCCTCCTGATATATATGTATAGCAGTAAAGTCCCCTTGAACTAAGAGATTGCGTATCCAACCCAAAATCCCATGAAGCCACCAATGTGTGAAATACCCCTTATGAACCATGCTAACGATGGATTTGGAGTCACATTGTATAATTGCCTGAGAATGCCCTCTATCCAAACAGATTTGAATGCCTGCTGCCATAACTTCGAATTCTGCAACAGTGTTACTAAAAATGCCCAAAACTTGTGCAAATCCAAAAATGAACTTGCCATTACCAAATCTCAATATCCCTCCAATGGAAGCTTCTCCTGGATCACCCCTAGAAGCCCCAGCCACATTCAGAACCAGCTTGTGTAGAAAGTCAGTGCATTTCCACACAATAGTAGTCGGCATGTGCCTAGGAGATGTGTGCTGAACATCCCCACCCCTACATAGCTTGAGAATCTTATCTAAGCCTAGAGTTGTTGCAATCTCCAAAAGTTACTGTCTGGAAGACTAGAAAATATGAGAGGCTGACAGTGTAACTCCTTCAAAGATAAATTTGTTACGGGGTTTCCATATTTCTCTACAAACCAAAATCGATACCCAAAAGCTTGTCTCGGCAATTTGTACATTTAGTTGTCTCCAACCTTGTATCAGTTCAGGCTTGTTGGAAACACCAATATGAATACCAAGAAAATTAGCCGTTTTGTTCCAAACAAGGACAGCAACCGAACATCTTATGAATAGATGTTCGGCTGATTCTGTGTGCTGCAAGCAGTGGCATCGAGACACCATATTAAAACCTATTTTGCACATTTTATCATCAACTGCCAAATAACTCTTAAGCATTCTTCAGATGAATAAAGTCCAATCAAGAGGGATATACTTTTGACAAAACTAGTCCCAATCAAGAGCTGAGGTAGCACTACTATCGTAAAGAGCTAAAGTTGAAGAAAAAACAAAGTAACCAGAATCTGAAGGCATCCAAATGTGTTTATTCGGATCCGAGGGACAAATTTGGATTGAATGGAGCTCAGGACACAAGTGAACAAGCATAAGTTGATTGATAAAATCAAAGTTCCAAAAGTGTGATAGCCACATCTTAAATTTTGAGTTGATGCATGCTGAGCCTTTAGTCGGTCACATAGCCCACCCGATAATGTACAATCCTCATTCCAAAAAGAAGAGTCACCACTTCCAATTAATGGCCCTATATTTTGCTCCGCCATTAGTGAAACCGTGAGCATTCTCCGCCATATTGAAGAGCCAGCTTCTTGCAAAGGGCTATCCAGTGAGTACTTATACTTGAATTTCATGAATGATGACCAGAAACAATTCGAACACCTAAAGAGCCTCCAATGTTTGCAAGAAAAAGCTGTGATAAAGCTTCAAAAATCATGAAGACCCAAACCCCCTTGATTGATTGGTTTACAGAGCTTAGCCCATGAACACCAATGCTTCCTATAACCAAATTCACTGCTCCCCTAGAGAAAGCTTGCAAAATGCTGATTTAACTAATATAAAACACACCAAGGGGGATCAACTGCAGCAAGGATGTACATGACTATAGAGTTCAGAACATGTTTGATCAACACCAATCTTCCTGCCATAGTAATTAATTTGAAAATATGAGACCTTCACAGTTCCAGTGAAAATTGGACAACTAAGATATGTGATTGGTATGTCATCACGAACAAAACTAGACACATTTTTAATCATCTCCAATCTGGAAAAAGGGCAGTAATTGGAGCATAAAAAGAACTTTCATGAAAGTTAATTTTTTGTTCTGAAATATCCTCATAAAGTTCTAAAAATGCTATTAGGCCTTTGAGATTTTTCTTACAAGATTTAGTAAAAATAATCACGTCATCAGCATAACTTAAATGAGATAAAGGACCTTGTCGTCCTGTAAAAAGCTCATCCAAGCTCCCATCACTCAACTTCCTATTTAAACCCCTTGAAAGGACTTCTGTTGCCAAAATAAATAATAAAGGAGATAACGGATCTCCTTATCTGACCCCACTACTTGATGCAAAGAAACCACATATGCCACCATTTATAGCGATAGAGAAATTATTGTATGCCAAATAATTTCGAATTAAATGAAAAAAATGTTGGCTGAACCCAAATTTGTGAAGCACCAAAAGTAGAAAAGACCATGAGACACTATCAAATGCTTTAAGCATGTAGAGCTTATTAATGATATTACCGCCTCGACATTTCTCATTTAGAGACTAAGCCATTTCAAATGCAAGTAAAATGTTGTCTGTAATGCTTCTATCTTTCACAAATAAACTATGATTATCCGAACTAAACTCAGGTAGCGAACCAGAAAGACACAATGAAATAATCTTCCCCATTACCTTAGATGTGAAGCTGCATAGACTTATTGGCTTGTAGTCACGAATTTCAATTGGATTTTTTTTCTTAGGGATGAGAATAATTTGAGTGGCTATAAAGGAGGTTGGCATACTTTGTAGCAAAAAAATCTTGGATAGCCTTCACCAAATCATCTCCTATGACTTCCCAGCACATTGTGTAAAATGAACCTGGAAACCCATCAATCCTTGGGGCACTTCCGCCATTTAGACTCTAAACTGCTTCCTTTACTTCAATCAAGTGTTGGAAGTATTTCTAGTCCCATATTATCTTCATTAGTAATAATGCTAGTAATATCAGTCAAAATTATGTCCGCAGATCGATCACAGCCTTGAGGTGCTGTTAGGAGGTCCGAAAAGAAGGTTATTGCTTCTTCTTGAATTTCAGTAGAATCCGTAAGCCATACCCCTTTCCTGCTCTTTACTCTTCCTATCTGAATCTTTCTAGCTTGCCAAACTTTGGAGAAGTATGTTGTGTTGGCATCCCCTCCCTTAAACCATTTTGCTCTAGACTTCTGCCTCCAAAAGGTGGTTTCACATTTGAGATGAAAACATAGTTCAGCCTTCAACTGATGGAGGGACTGTCAATCCACCTTGATTGGGGATTGCTGGCAACAAAGCTCTACTTCAATCACCTTAATTTCTGCCAGTTTGATGTTACTTTGGAGATTGCGAAAAGAAACCTTAATTCCATTCTCAAAGTGTTTCCTTCAATCGTTTTAACTTCATTGCAAAAATTTGCATCCCATTACCATAAACCTACTCTGCCCAGCTCTGTTTAACCAAATCCGTAAAATCTATTTTGAACATCCACAGAACTTGGAATCTGAGGGTCTTGGGTTTAACCAAAGTGGCCATCTTAATGGAGAGAAGCAACGGACAATAATCTGATATGTCACAATTTAAATGCTCAACGTGCTGGATATACCCTAAGTACATATGGTGATTTTACTTAATTGGCATAACTTTGAATCATGATGCTATTTATATCATTATATACTTTACTTTAATGTCTGCGTTTCACTAATTGAATTATGTAATGTCCTTAGAATAGTTTATTTCTATTCTTAAAATATCCCTAGTCAAGTGTTATTGAGATTAGGATATCAATAACACCTTGAGACTAGTATGTGTTGATTGATGACAGCCGTCATGGATATCAGATATCAAATCATCACATACGTACACGTAGAGTATCACGTACTAGATTGACCCATGAAATCATTTCATGAATTGTTATATGAATGTCATGGGTGATTTCATTATGATAATTATGTCTCATGTTATGACCTGAGGTCATCAGAGATTCCTACATGAAATATTGCATACTTTGATATTGTCAAACGTCACTCTTAACTGAGTGGACAATAAAGGCCTGTATTGAGTATGTCCTAATTTGTGCTGTGGAATGTTGAATGAATAAGAAATTATTTGTCCCTCTTAAATAGCAAGAGAGTGATGTCTAGCATTCTTGGTTGAGTGAGATTATGAAATGCATGGCCATGCTCGAATAAATAGATATGAGATATTTATCTTATTTGGTTTAGTTAATATACTCGGGGTTGAGAATTGAGATGTTGAACTTTACGAGAGTGACACGTTCCATGACTCGTGTTCAATTATGATTTCATTGACAAAGATATTCAGTCATGTTATTTTATCACGGAAGGGTTTTGTCGTGTAACTGACATTCTCGTGAATTGGATTGCAATAATGAGTTGTTAGACACAGCTTATTGTACATGACATTAAATGTCGTTTATGTCAAATGTCAATTTTATGAGAACCTATTGGGTCACACATTCAGAACATATCACTTAATGGGTAGTATCTCGTTTGAGACCTAAACGTAATTAGCCAAAGTTGTTTAGGCTAATCCATGAATAGGAATAATTTTACAACTTTCGAGAAAGTTGTCATACACTTGGCAACCTGCTATTGGCTAGCTGCCAAGTTGGACTTCTGGAACTTCCATGGTTCTACAACTTTCTACAAAGTTGTCATTCACTTGGCAACCTGCTATTGGCTAGCTACCAAGTTGGACCTTCTAGAACTGCCATGGTTCTACAACTTTCTATTCAATCTGGTCTCATCCTTGTTCTCCTATAAATAAGAGGTCTTGTAATGCCATTTAAGAGAACAAAAATATATGGTGAATGAATAGAACTGAGAGTTTGTGAGACTATCTCTGTAGAGAACAACTGAGAGTTTAGAGATATAAAAAAAACTAGAAAAACATTCAAAATTGGATCTAACAATTCAATCGTGTTTATTCCCGTTGCCTTGTTCGTGAAAAGCATCGGAAGCGGACGTTCGTGTGATGAAGTAGAGGCAAAGGTCAAAGATCTTTGCTAGTGACTATAGACAAGAGATTCTGTCATTCGTCTTCTGTCTGAAAAAATAAAAAAATTTATTGTCAGTACCCTCTCTAGACTCCCTTCGATCGATGTCTGGAGGAGGTTTGTTTGTGGCCTTCCCTTCAATTGGTTTCAGAGCTAGATTCGGAATCCCTAGGCAAGTTATATGTGAAATTATGATTTCATGACATGCCTATATGAAGTCAAAATTGTGTTAAACTCGTTTTTCAATATATATATTTTCTGTAATTTAGAGATTCATATAAATCACATATTATAAGATATTCTGGACATGTCAATGCGATTCCATGGGCGGAATGGTATGGTGTTACAATTCTGGAAATAACATTCTGAAATAGCGCCTGCATTAAAAGTTGATGCAATTTCGTTCACTGTTGCCGCCCTTAGAGCCCCGTTATTGTCCAGGGCTTTAATCGATTCTCTGTGTAATTTCGTTACTTGTTATAATCGTTGATGCATTTTATCATATTTGATATGTTTATTATGAAATTTGTGACTTAAGCATGGTGCATAGTTGTAGCCCGCAGTTTTATTAAATACGGCCTTCGTGTTGTGCCTGTCTATAATTCTGATGTATATTCTCTGCTCCTCTAAATTCCCTCGTATGTAACTTGAGGTTTCTTTACCATATGATTGTAATATAGTATAGTATAATTTTATTACAACTAGGAGTAGTTGTTCTTTACCCGTAGATTGACCTTTTTCGATTCTCTCATTGGCTTGGGAGAATTGAGTAGGATGTTCCATAACTATGTCACATTTTATCTTGCTTTTACTTTACATGTTATTACTGTCATTATGATATGATCATGTTAACTAGTAATAATATTTAATTGGTCACTTCTATTAAATTAGTGAGATCTTTTACAACTTAGTCAAATCCCTCAAATTAAATTAAGTCAAGATTAATGCATACCGATTAATGTCACTCGATCACACTTTGATCAATGTGTGTAAATTTGCCAAAGCAAAGGTGCCATTTTTATCTTAGTGAAACGCTATAAGAATAAAAGTGATATCCAGAGGGTCTTAAATCGGGTAGACTTAACTAGGTTCCCTCAATTAGATTGGGGTAATTTAGTGGCATTAAGAATAATAGTTGTTCATGTTTAAACTAAGAGTTGCATAGAGATGCAATTAGCAAGGTGTTGCTTACCTAAATAACTGAATCTCGAGGTATAGCCAAACCTACCTTCGGGTAAGGTGAAATATGGATCTTGGTCCACTTGAAAGTTAAATGTAACTTTCCGAATTAATAATGAGGTTATTAATTGAATAAAATAGTGGGAGTATCATTTAATTTTTAAAATTTAATGATCATTTCATGATACTTATATTTTGCATATTTTAGATTACCATGGCACCTAACACAACTAATAATACACTGTCATTGCGATCGGTCCTTGAGAAAGACAAGCTAAATGGGACAAACTTCTTGGATTGATACAGGAATGTGAAGATAGTCCTCAAACAAGAAAAAAAAGACATATGTCCTTAAGGGTCCTGTTCCTAAAGAACCTCCCTCCACAGCCACAAAG
The DNA here is from genome assembly GCA_028571225.1 of Parsonsia alboflavescens. Taxonomy (NCBI): domain Eukaryota; kingdom Viridiplantae; phylum Streptophyta; class Magnoliopsida; order Gentianales; family Apocynaceae; genus Parsonsia; species Parsonsia alboflavescens. The sequence goes on along the minus strand of JAOXNR010053575.1, from coordinate 148 downwards.
GCTAAAAAAGATGCTCACAAGAAGCATCAAGATGACGCTATTGATGTCGGTTGCCTCATGCTTACATCCAAGAACTCTGAGCTTCAGAAGCAACATGAGGAAATGGATGCTTATGATATGATAGAGCACCTAAAACAGCTTTATCAAG